>JAIQCU010000613.1:0-40637 GCA_022114935.1 Leptestheria dahalacensis | reverse complement strand
GATAGACCCCCCCCCCCTTTGTACTGTAAAAACTATACTCTTTCATTTAATGCCAAGTTACAAATATTCATGATATGTTCGACATTTTTTTGGAAATATATATGAACAATTAAAGTGTATTTTTTGATTCATAACATGTTTATGTCAACTACAGGGAATATTTATCGATACCGTATTGTTGGCCGTTAGACGCGGGGAGGCGACAGGTTGCGATCCCAGTCCGGCCAGAATTTCTCCTTCATGCGCAGACAGTAATTCTTTAGGTTCACCAATTCTCCTTTAAAAAAAAAGAAGAAAATTTAAAAAATGAATACAGAAAAATTAGCGTATTTGTCAACTTAAACTGTATACCGTTGACGAGCTGTTCAAACGGCGAGTCTGGAACGTTCCAGACTATTTGTGCCAGGATTCCAAACACTGCGCAGTCGAATTCAGTGGGTTCGTCGCCCATCAAAAAAGGTTTGTTACCTAAATTGATCTTCGTTATTTTTTTGTAAACTTAACGGAGAGATACGTGTACAAGAAAAGTAGGACTCCCTACAGAGATAACGACTAATCCTACTCGCTGATCTCTGCGTACCAAGAAAAGTTGAAACCGCTTTGAGATCCTTGATCCCAATTTCGACGACTTCGGCCTGGGTATGGCGCCCCAGTCCTTGACTGTACCCTGCAGCTTTCATGTTTCTCGTGATCAGCGGGAGCATCAGACGCAGCCACGTTGACAGAACCTGAATCTGGGGGAGTGAATCGCCCTTGGTGTAGACCCAGCGCCACATGGCCAACACCCTGTTATAAAATATATTAATCGTGTGCTAACTGCCACGTAATAATTAATCGTAAAAAAGCAGACCAGATAAAGTGCTCCTCAGTCATGATCTGGAATGCCCTGCCGACAGCTCGCTGCTCGGAAGACAGGTGGTGGCTGAAATCCTTGTGAAACTTCCGCCCAAGAAAATCGATGATCAGCTGCGAGTCCGCGATCTCTTGACCGTTGATCGTTATCCACGGAGTCTTGCCTTTTGGGCCCATGGGTTCTTCAAAATCGCACTACGAGTGAAGGTAATTACTCTTTTATGAAACGCTGACTTGACCGTACAAGAGAGCTTTACCTCGTAGGGTATACCGGCCATTCTGAGGTAAGTTTCCAGCTTCAGCGGGAAAGGCGAAATGCTCGGAGTGTTTGTACCTCTCTCGAATTGGTGAAGAATGACGAGATCTCGTTCCGCGGCATTCCAGCGTTTCCTACAAGACAGACATATAGTTAGTAACGACAATGTTTCCTTATTGCAGACGCAATGTTCATTTTCACCTTCTTTGACTTCTCTTATGGGAAACGTACGCCTTTCCAGCGATATAAACTCCAACGCCTGCCCCGATGACGTAGAGAAAGTGCTTGTGATAGGACCAAAAGGAAGAACCTCCTTCGCCCGTCCAATCAACGCCGCGCCATTCGCACTTGGGAAGAAAGTTGACGCGTGTAAACTGCATTCTTTTGTAATTCAAAGTTATTTACTGAGGTGGTAAATTTTAACTGGAGAAACGTTAGCAAAACGGCACATGCAAGCAGTCGCTGTCAGCTGTTGTCATTTGTCTTTTTATTTTCATCATAAAACCAGTTTGTATAGGTTATTGTAGCGCGCCATCTAGCGGCCTTTGCAACGTTTTAAAAGTAAGTTTAGCGTTGCTTTTACATTCTTAAAAAAAACTTCATTACAATATTACAACAAGCAACAACATTTCATTTCGATTTATGAATTAATATGCAACCGATCTAATAATATCCATACCGAGAAAAACGAATATAATTGAAACCATTATCTGAAAACAGCTTCACAGGCTAAATAAAAATAAAATGAATCTAGAGAAGTTTCAAAGATGCATTAAAGGTGGTAAGACATGTCGTTTCGTGTCATGTTTCATAATATTTATACGTATAATAGAAATACAACGTATACTTGTTTAAAAACAATAACATTAAAATTCTACGGTAGAAATATCAATTTGATTGTGTAGTATCAGTATCATATCTATCATATATTTATTTTTCGTACATAGCATATTTAATTGGTATCTATCATATTGTGTAATATAATTTGTTTAATACATCGATTATATACCTAGTCCTGTAACAATTATTAATCCGCATAACTATATATATATCCAAGAACAGACATCTCATAACTTCGGGTAACTTAAATCAGAATTACTTTATGGGTATTGTGATTGGTTAATACTCTTTACTCCGATTACTTATTGATTAGTATGATCACTTGTTACCATAATATTACTTTCAAGTTTAGTTGCGAACCGTTCATACTTTTTAAAAAAAACCTTTCGCATCGTCATGTGCTTGTTGAGTTCTTTTCAGCGAGGCCTTTTTCAGTTATTTACCTTTTGCGTTTTTAATTTCATCTTTGATTTATTATTATTGTAATATTTCTTTATTGTTGTTTTATTTTTTTCCTATTTTTTCTATAATTTTTGGCATTTATAATTTCTGTTCGATTTTACGCTATATAGCGTCACCTAGCGGTCAAATATTGAACTACGTACAATTGAAACGTCAACATGAAATAGCTTAACGAGCTGAATTGAACCACCGGCTCTGTCTTGTCCCGAGTCTAACATCTTTCAGTGCTGGCTTGAATAATCGAGGAAAAGATGCAAAGACCATCGTTTTCCGTAATTTTTAGCGGGATCTTTATAGCCTACATGCTACATTCCATATGGACAATCGGTAGCTTATTCATTCCGCCGAAATGCACAGACGTCAAAGCCCAGCGATGTGTCAGTTCCTATCTAGAAACCAAACCTAAATTGCAATTACTGCTCTTCTCCACGACCAAGGAATCCATTACGACCAATACCGACCTGTCGCTGATCTCCGCGATACCGATCGATCATGTACTGGACGACGAGTTTGAAAAGTACGTTTAGATAACTTTGACGTTTGTGTGAAAACCCTTGCTCGAGATAACTGTCTCATATTCACAGGGTCATAAACTTGAGCCTGCCGCACCGGACGAGGAAGAACGGGACCATGTTTTTGCACACCTTCTTAGTTAAGAGCAGCTTCAAAGATAGCTGGCCAGCCGCCCTGAACGATCCCAATACCGTTTACGCAGCTGTGGAACTGACTCAGTACCACGTCCCCGAGGCGCAAACCTTCAACCTTCTGGGATCAACACAAGAGGTGTATTGTAGTTTCGATATATATATATCAGTGCTTTCTTAGACTTGATCCTTGACGTATTATATTGTATTACTAGCGCATCGATACGGAAATCTATCGACATACCACATCGTTGATGATAAATTGACGTTAGGTTGTATATCTAAGATTCCTATTTGTTATATTTCATACGTTATTTATTTATTTCTATTATCTGCATATTATATCGACATTAAGAAATTGTGATAAAAACAACAACAGGCTATTATAAACTTATATTTGTATATATAAAAACTAATTTATTTATTAATATGTAATGAGACAATTGAATGTAATGAGACAAGTAATGAGACGAAACGACCTTACCCATGAGACGAAACGACTAGGTAAGACGGAATGACCAGTAACCTTATAAACAGATTGTTGGTAGAATCACTGATTTACGTTTTTGTTCTAATCTTTAAAGGATGTCTCGAAAGAACAAGCCAAGGGGAATCCAGTAACTCACTTAAAATCCAAAGTCGTCATCAATATTCTTAACCACGTGGACCCTTTACCGACCAAAGATCTGCCATTGGATATAGGGCATTTGCTGAGGTAATCTGAGCTGATTCGATTAGTAATTCTAACCGCCAACCTGTTTCGCACAGTTTGTCCCCGAACCGCCAGTACCTGCCTTCGTTATTCATCGACCAGCTGAGCAGCCGTCTGCAGGATTTGGTCCCCGTCAATACATCGGTCAAAGAATACCCTGTCAAGTTCGTCATCTCGCCAATATCCTTTGGGAAACTACGGTACCTTAACTTATCGCAGTTATTATAACATGATTAATTTAACACATAAATTATAATTACAATTACAATCTAAATTAAAGGTAAATCTGTAGATTAGTAACTTTAAATGTACATTTAAACAATTAATCAATTGAAGTGAATCGTTCGTCAAGGTTATGGATGCAGTTTACTGGAGCACTCCAGACACTCCGGCAAATGGGTTTCACCGAGAAGGATGTCGATGAAATTAAAGGGATTTTCGCCGATACCAACGTCGTGTTCCTGTGTGCCACGTTCCTCGTTGCTTCTCTTCACGTAACTTCATAAAATTGCATTTAAATTTAATCCTTTTAATTCAGTCTCGTTCTGGTTTTTCTAGTTGCTCTTCGACTTTCTGGCCTTCAAGAACGATATCAGTTTCTGGAAGAATCGCGAAAATATGATCGGCGTGTCGACTCGAACACTTCTCTGGAGGATGTTTAGCCAAATCGTCGTTTTCTTTTACCTGATGGACGAAAGCACCAGTTTGCTGGTACTCGTTCCGGCTGCCGTTGGCGCAGTCATCGAAGTGAGGGCCTTTCTTATTAAGTTACGTTATTAAATTAACTTAAATAAAATAGAATTGAAAATTAATCGAAATTTGAAAGACATTAAAAATAATGAAATTTAATGAAATTGTAATAAATGGATAGGATAAATTATAGGATAGTCTATCTTGAAATTAAAAAAAGATAGCCCGAGAATCAAGAATTTAACTGTCAAAAATTGATTAAAATTAAATGAGAGTGATAAAATAAAATTGGCGTTTAGAATTTGTAGGTCTAGAATTAAAGTCGTAAATATTAATTATAGAGTTAACGAATTAATTCAATAATCAATATTGGACTAAATTCGCGGGAATTACTATTCTAACACAGAAATTAATTCTGTATAATTAATAGAATAAAATTACACAGGTGAATTGAACATTTATATTGATGAATAAATTGCGCCCTCCGCAGGTATGGAAAGTAGCCAAGGCCTTCCGGGTGACCATCAAGTGGAGTGGTTTCCTGCCCAAACTCCAAAGGGGCCAGTCGAATAAAGAGGAACAAGAGACGGAAGCTTATGACGGAGAAAGCATGAAATACCTGTCCTATCTGCTCTATCCTCTGTGTTTAGCAGGAGCCGTCTACTCGCTGATTTACACTCCGCATAGAAGGTTATTGACTGTTTGAATTACAGTTAATTAGGATAATTGAGATTTAATGATTGTGTTTCCTCCAGTTGGTATTCGTGGCTGATTCAGAGTCTGGTCAATGGAGTCTACGCCTTCGGGTTCCTCTTCATGCTACCGCAGTTATTTGTCAACTACAAACTCAAGTCTGTGGCTCATCTACCCTGGAGGGCATTTATGTACAAGGTATTCCAATGAAAGTTAATACCGTAAACTATAGGTAATTAATTTAACGATAGAAATAATTAAAAGAAGAGTTAAGTACAAATATGAGATTTAAAATAAATTACAACTATAACTATCATTCCTAATTGTTGACATGACGGATAGTAATATTGGTAACATTGAACTGCAAGCTTAAACGTCGGTTTATTTATGATGAATTCAACAGGCTTTCAACACGTTTATCGACGATGTGTTCGCTTTCATCATTACAATGCCGACGGCGCATCGAGTGGCCTGTTTCCGCGACGATATCGTTTTCCTCGTGTACCTCTATCAACGATGGTAATTATCTATTTATCTATTTGAGATAATTAGGATGACATTTGATGGAAACAGGATATCATAGTATTACAGTTATTTTTGTAATAAAAGCTCCCATACGTGTGTATACTACAGTATAGTCAAGTAAGGTATGATGTAAGATCTATGACGTAATATAAACTTTAAGATGTCGTAGCATAATTTGGCTTTCATGATTTTAATACACCTTTAGTCTGTCTGTCTACCTTGCTATCTATCTCTGTCCTATCTATGTATCTATCTATTGTATCTATCTATCTGTATATCTATCCATATATCTATCTATGTCTATGTACCTACCTGTCTATCTCTCTGTCTATCTAGCTATCTGTCTATCTTTTTGTCTGTCTATCTGTCGATCCATCTATCCATGTATCCATCTATCTGATCTACCTACAAAAAGTTTGTATCTGTGTATGTATACTACAGTGTAGTCGAGTAAAGAATAAGGTAATATCTATGACGTAATATAAACTTTAAGATGGTCGTAGCATGATTTGGCTTTCAAGATTTGAATACACCTTTAGTTTATCTATCTATCTTGCTATCTAACTTGATCTAACTATGCCTCTTTCTGATTGCCTACCTACACCCACCTACTTAACTCTCTATCTAACTATCTATCTCTGTCCTATATATGTATCTATCTATCTATCTGTCTATCTATCCATCTATCTATCTATCTATATCAATCTATGTACCTATTACCTATCTATCTATCTGTATACGTGTCTACCCATCTGACTAGCTATTCATCTATATATCTGTCTGTCTATCTTTCTATCTAATTCTCGATTGTCTATCTGTCTATCTAATCTACCTGCAAATTGTTTTTACCTATGTACGTGTACTACAGTGTAGTCAAATAAAGTATAAGCTCATATCTATGATATGATATAAACTTTAACTTGGTCGCACACTGGTGTATAACTTTGTTCGGTTCAGTATGACCAAATTCTGTATCAACATTATAAAGTCAAATTTAACTTCATTCTTGTATTATCTTTTAAATAATTGTTAATAAACAAATATATGATTAATAATTGATAATATATTATGAGATTTAATCAGTTCAAATCTGATTGTCAGTTTTTATTTAATGATTCCTCTTTTTAAACAATGTTCCAGGCTTTATCCAGTGGATAAGAAACGAGCCAACGAATTTGGATCCACCGGCGAAGAATCCGAGGAAAAGAAGACAAAATAGTAGCGTTTCCTAGAATAACCATGCCCGTTTTGAGTTCTCAGCTTGAACTAGACTGTCAAGCCCAACCCAGGCATATTGTCGCTTGTGAGTGCAATTCACGTACCTTTGATTCAGTTGTTCTCAGTCGCTGTACAGCAGAAACAACCAATATACAGCAAACATGCGCTAATTCATCTATTCATATTCATCAATTTAATGACAAGAAGATGTCGTTATCAAGTGACTGTAATGATGGGCCATACCTGATTTTAACATTACAGTATAACATCACAATGTTCGATACCAAAGTAATCGATACAGTACGACAATAGATTTTTTGTAAAGAAAACCGATATCGTTATTGAGAATTCCTGACAGAAGTCGATGCCAGAAAGTATCGATATGTCTAAATCTCGGTATCGATATACCACACGAACCTGTTGAGGAGAACTAGTATCGACATTAGTGAACATTTATTTCAATACAGAGTTTATCAAAAGCGAAATCGGTTCTCTTATCGACATTTGAATCCTATCGATATATCGAATTTTAATATCGATATATTGGACAACCCTGATACTCATTCTATGGAATGTCATCCATGTGATCACATTCATGTTAAAAACTGGGCGGAGCCAATAATATGGTGTCTCCGCCTCTCGGACCCGCCCCCTCTTTTGATTGATGGAGAGATCAGATAGATAGATAGATAGATAGACAGATAGATACACAAATAAGACTTTTACTTTAAATTGAAATGTAACGTAACTGAAATAAAATTAATTAAATTAACATAATCACAAACTTTGAATTTATGTGCAATAACTTAACCGCTGCCGTTCCATTTTAACACAATATTCGAGGAAACGTGAAACTGTTGTCCTTTTACCGAGTTTAGCGACACACTAAATTTAAGTTAAAGATTAAAGTAACTAACGCCATCTATGGTAGAAATGATCAACTACGACGACAAGAGCGAAGACGAACTTGCGGTTCGGTTCTGCTTTATAAGTTGTGAAGACGAAGCGGGAGTCGTCGTACGATTTGCTAAGGTTAAGCTAGAAAGCATCTACACCAGTTTGTTTCTCATCTTTAGTTCCACGGATGACCACTAGAGGCGCTGCTGTGCCAACTTGATCTCAAACATCAGCAGCCATTGAGGCGAACAGTCGTTGTAATCGGTTTAGAAATCTGTACAGTCCACAGCACAAAAAAGCGGTCCCGAATGGCGGGAAAATATTCTTTAGGATTTTATTTCGGCTAAACTTACAATCCGATTTGAATGAAACTTTAAGAGTGCATCAAGGATTACTAGATGTACACTCGGTATTTTTTTAGGTATTTTTACCTTTGAAAGTTTGGGAGTAATAAGCAATCAACTTTTCCCGCAAGAAGAATAATCGCAAACTAACATAGACTCAATAAGCTGTATATGCCGACTGCCGCCTACGTAACTATCTATCGGCTGTCGAAAGCAGCCAGACACAAATGATACTTCTGAGGTACCTGCTGAAGTTATTCAGTAGTTATTAACGACGAAAAATTCAACTGAAAGACGCATTACTAGTTAAGAATCTTGGAACGTCATATATGGATTCCGACTAGTTAACTGTAGCTGAATTGAATTTTACGTTGATTGATTAATTCATGAATGTATGTCTTGTCTTATCGGCTTAGATACCCACTTGAAAACTGGTTTAGTTAACATGACTGCTGTGCCTGACTCTCTCTGTCCCTGACTTGGTCTCTCAATCCTGATTGAAATCAAATGCTTATAAAAGTGTAAGTCACCCAACCGTAAGTGATACAATTGATGTGAAGTCTTAAGTTGAAGTGAACGTTATTGATATTTCAACGATACCTTAAATGGATTGATATATTTGAATGATATATTAAGTGATATATTAAACACTTATCAAGTGTAAGTCATAGTTCCAGAGTGACGTCTGCCGAGGCTTCAATTCGAACTTGCTTACATAAGTTGATAACATTTTTTAAAGGGGAGTAAAGAAAGAAAGAAGTAAAACAAGGAAAACCCGCCCAAAATTTGGGTAGTGTATAGCTCGCTAGATATGTCAACACAAGAATCATACCGTCAAGATGGCCGCGGAAAATTCATAATGCCTTACCCTTGAAAAACGCATATGAGTATATCGCGATATAAAGGAACAGGAACATTAGGGGAATAAATACGATATCTAGAACCGTATATGCGCATAACAATAACATAGTCACTGCGCACAGATTAGAAATAAAGCAAAGCAACAATGGCAAACAAGCGGTGAATCATCAAACAGGCGATACTTGTATCACGCGTCACACTCAGACAACAATGGAAGGCAACAAATTGGAAGCAAGTAATATAGTTGATCGGAAGCCACTAATGACAAAGACAGGGATACAAGCAAATAACGGCAGAAAATTTACTAATCTGATGGTTCAGGTAATAGTTTTTTACTTGGTACAGAAAAACCTTTTGGTGGTAAATCGGGTCAGAAGGAGCTTTTTTGTATTATCCTCAATTTCACTGTCCGCAGCACAGGGTTGGCAACTTGGCTAGAAAGTGATCCGAAACGCTGCAATTGACAACGTTCCAGGCACAGGTCTTCCTGACAAATCAGAGAGCCTGTATTAGAATAGTAAGCCCGTAGTAGCATACAGTCATTAGGTATGGTACGCGGAAGCCTCTAGACGTTGCTAGTATTACTTTCCGTTCAAATTAGCCTAACCTATGGCAATTATGACGTTAAGTTATTAAGGCAAAACCATTACTGACGCAGTTCATACGATGTCAATGGCATGACATGGCAAACATTCAATATATAAACATGGAAACATCGCTATATAAGTGACCTCTTAAATAGACGGGTCATACATGGTCATCCGCTGAAATCAAAATTCAATTAAAAATGTTACTTTTACTAGATTAAACTAAATATTAATCGACTGAGCTAAATTTATTAACTTGTGTTGGTGTTGAGAGACGGGCAACGAGCAAACTTGCGAAGCTTGGTGTAATACAATCTTCCAGTAATGTACTGATATAGTCCTACAGCGATAGCTTCCATAAGGAAAATACAGTAGATTGAACTCGTATCCCATTGGTTGGAGGGAGCTTCATTCAAGGCATTTCTTAAGAATTAAATCAGTGCCGACATTGGAAAATCCGAGCACCAATATCTTGACCGTCGCCATCGCATCCCTAGCACGTCCAGGACTGTAGAATAGGGTACTATTTATGCTACAGCGCCACCAAGCGGCTGAATTTTTAATCTTGACTTGAACTGCAAGGTCCAGTTGTGTCGACAAATCCGGTTGGACAGACACTCCTTGCTTGCATTCCGTGACTGAAAGCGTTCAAGTGTTTGTCAACTATTCTTTTCAGGATAGTTGTAACGGGGAGAGCATTCGACTCAGTTGTATTGCATTTGATGAGTTGTTATTGGGATCGAGTTTGTGAAACTCTGTACTGTAGACAAAAGTAAATGAGTTTGTTATACAAGTTGGAAGTTTATCACGCGCGATGCGCTTTGCAACGTGTTTGTTTTGATCACTCTTTGACTCTCACTTCGCTTGTACGGTTGTTCTTTTGGGGATCCCCTTGCTGCTGTCCCTTTCAGCGGCCTTTCTCTAGATATTGACTTGTGAAATGCCACTCGGGTTCTGGTAAACGGCTTTCCTAATGCTGTTTTTGCGTTTGCAACTGTCACCCTCTAGCTCGTGCAATTCTCGCCAGTGTTTGTTGTCACTATCTCTGTAATGTGTCTATTGTTGTCGTGTAGGATTCATTCATGGCGGAAGTCAAACAACGAACTACTCAGTGTCAGATAGTCGACTGTCAGCCGTTTTCGTCGAGATGCCTGGACGTGACGTATCACATGCTTCCGAAAAATGCTGAGAAACGCCGGCTCTGGATAAGGACCATTGGAAAAAAGAACATTCGCAACTTGCAATCATCTCGACCGCTCATCTGCTCGCTGCATTTTCAGATGAGCGACTTTGTCAAGTTCAAGTACGGTCAGGAGAAAGAACGCCGCCACCTGGTCACCTCTGCTATTCCCTCCAAATTCCCTTGGTCGGAAAACTGGGGGGCCGATTTTCCGGGGGAATCGGACGCCGCACCCGGCGTAGAGGACAACATGGACGGCGCTAACGAGACGGCTCAAGTAGCCAAACTGAAGATCTATCGCTGTCAGATGTGCGCGTTCGTGAGCAACAAAAAAGATGATTATCAGAATCATTTGAAGAACCACAGCAGTGTATGCCCCATTTGTCAGTTCAAGGCGGCCGGCGTCAAGAGACTGGTACGGCACATCGAGAAGAATCACAAGACGGAAATTCGGTTCCGGTGCTCCGCCTGCAGTTTCGGCTCTGACAAGCGTAATCTGACCGACTCTCACATCAGGACCAGAGTGCGAAAAGACCCACAACACCGACGGGCGAAAATCATCACGGTCAGGAAGAGTCGCAAAAGAAAGGTCCTAACAAACAATAGCACGGAGCCGAAAAAGGTACTTAAATTACTCTTCAACCAATTTGAAAAGAAAAGCTGTTAATTTTCGTGTCTTAATTTTAAATTATATTAGAAGAGGCTCAAAAAGAGTCCGGAAGAAATGGAAGCAGGCGGGACAAAATTGGACGAGCCTGATGGCGACAGCACGCTTCAGAGCGAGGAAAACGATGCGACGGAATCGGAGACTGTGTCACAGGAAGAAGGAAATGGGCACGCTGAAAATGGGATTGGAGCCGAAGAATTCAAGGAGGAGAATGTTACCGACAGCCACGAGGAGAACCCAAACGGGAAGACGGTCTACGTCTGCAAAATCTGCCTTTACTGGTCCACGAGCCGCCTCGGGGCCGACACGCACGCTAAAAAACATGTTAACAAATCAATTCACTGTTCCGTCTGCTTCTCGTGCTTTCAGAAGCACTCCGGGGCAGCGACACACATGGCTCGAACCAAAACCCCCGTCCACACTGGCGGGCGCATCATTTTCCTCACCGGGCTCCGCCGGGCCGATCTTATCGCCACGACGGAAGCTTTTGAGCCGCACGATGCTACTGTCGGTTACTTGACCTCCGAGGAGCCCTTCGTAAAGGAACTCTTTCCCGACAGGGAGGAGTTTTTCCGGGAAATACTGGAAAACGCGTCAGTTCCGGTTTGTGAAACCTCTCCTTATTGTGTTATTTTTAAACTAATTAAAAAATCGTGTGTCTTGATATTTTATTATATGTTTATTTGCATGTTTTACAATCATTATTTTATGATATTGTGCTTATATTGGTTAATCAGATAATGACTAATGAAATAATACGAAATGAAACTATTGATTTACTATACAATTCCTGCCTTGGCTTACTGCGTACAAAGAACACAATATAAAATATTATGAATACCATTAATTCATATATTGATGTATTATACAACTAGCCGTATAATAACGAGTTAATAATCCTAGTATTTAAATTTAAACTATGTATGAAAAAATTCAAAGTGAATTCAAAATCAGATTATCTCATAATGCAAATTTTGTATTTTTAATTTTTATTCAGAAACTGAAACGCAGAAAAGCCATACAGTTGACGAGACGCAAGAAAAAGAGAGGACCAGCAATTTCCACTCTGAATCCGGCGGCCGACAAGGATCCGTCGGAATCCTACCGGAAGGTTTACACCTGTCCTCACTGCGACTACTGGAGCTGCGTATGCGATCTCTTTCTGCGCCATCTCGAGGTGCACGGCATCTACAAGAAGCGCCACCGGTGTTCGGCTTGCGATGCGGTCTTCTCCTGGTTCTCCAAGGCCAAGATGCACGTCACCGAGGCGGCCAAGAGTTCCGGCGACCACGAGAAGGCCCAGGTCATTACGACAGACGAAGGGAGCGCCAGTTACGTTGTTAAGGTCCAGTCTTCGCTGATTGGAGGACGCAAGCAGGGATTCTTGAAGGACATCAAGAGTTCCGCCGTAGATTGCAACAGCGATGTCGAAGATGCCCTGTCGACGGCCGATGCAACACTAAACGAACTCGTAATTTATCTTTCATCCTTTACTTTGTAGTGTGAACTCGGCAGGGTTTATCCGCTGTATCGACGCTGTTTGGCTTCGATATATCGTATCGATACAAGGATTTTGAATATCGATAAGGGAATCGAGATCGAGATTGAGAAACCTTGTTGGTTTACTGAACCGTTGATATCGGTTATAGTTTTCTTCATACAGGGTTGTTCGATATATCGATACTTGTTGTCCTCGATATCGTTGTCCCATCGATAAACATTCTGAATATCGATAAGGAAATCGGTATCGATATTACGGTACCTCATTGATATATGGGACCATTTATATCGATATCAGCTTTCCTTATACAAGGTTTGCCTGTGGTCGATATCGATATCGACATTTTGATGTATCGTTGCCTTTTGGCCTCGACATATCAAATCGGTATCGTATCGATATAGAAATGTCAATATCAATTACAAAAGCAATATCGATATGTCGAACTGCCCTGTTGTATTTTGTGTAGCTATTATCAGTTATATTAATTTATTTATGCTAGATTTATCTTTGTGTGTTATTTTAAATTTCGGATTTATAGTTCTTACAGTACTTTTTAAATTAAATAGTCATAAAAGTTATTTGGTCATATTCCCTACAGTATCAAATTGCATAAAAATTTAATAATATGTTTTGTAACGAACTTGGTCGGCGTATCTAATAATTAGCTCGTGATTATTCTGCCGCGCGTACACTGTCGGTTACGTGCTTTTCTCAACGAGTTCTTATCAGGGATTATGTTGATTATGACTTTGTGCCGCAGTGAAACTATAATTATATTATAGTTAATAATTTTAGATTGATTTCCAAACTATTTCTGAATCATTTATTTATTTACCGTGTTTTATATCTATTTACTTCATGGATTATACACTCATGTTTCAGGTAGGACAAACATAATATAAATGAATTAAAAAGTTAATTAAATTTAAATTGATTTGGATTATAAAAATACATTAACAGCGAAAACTAAACGATATTCTTCTTTAGTCTTAAAACAAGTTTTAGTTTTTTTATCTATTCTAAATTTTTCAGCTCTGATTTTAACTTTTCATTCCAATAAGCGCCGTCGTTTATATCAAAGTATGTTACAGTGAGTACAGGTTGAAGAGTTCAACTATGGTTATCTATTTCATCAATGAAATTATAATTATTTTTCCCCATGCAAAAGGAACAGGAGAGCGAAATAGCCGAAGGTCCGTCGGAAGAGCCGCAGACTCCGACCGACAATCCGCCAGCTGAAACCGCCGTGCCCGAGCTGAACGACAGTGCGACCTGGGTGAACGAAGCCGACCACATGCTCAGCATATCTCCCATACACAATGAGGAAGACGACATGCTCAAGCTTGAGTGCGTCTTCCCCCTGACGGCAGGATTCTGCAGCAGCGACGTTTGCCTGGAATCGTTGTCCAGTCAGGGATCGCAGAGGACCGTCGAGGAACTCGACCGGGACGAATTGCGACTCAAATCCGAGTTGTCTCAGAAGAGTAACTCGCTGGTGCGAAACAACGTATCGCTCAAGGATCTCTTGAAAACCGTCGTCCAGTCCCGGAAGACGCTGGTCGATCTCCAGAGCAAGTACAATGCAAATTTCGACCGATTAACCCGCGCCCTGGCCGATCAGAGAGAAATGGAGTCAATCGTGAAGAATACGCAGGATCGTCTGGCCGAGCTGCAGAAGGATTTCGACTCCTTAAGCAATGTGACGCTGCAGAGCGAGTTGAACGTCCGCTCCAAGCAGGTGGAACTGATCAAGCTGCAGCTTAGCAAAGCCTCGACGGAAGAACGCGACGTTCTGTCGACCGAGCTAGCCGACCTGGAAGCCAAACTGCACGAGTCGAAATCCGGAATGGAGGCCGTCAAGGGGCAGATGAAGGACATTGAAGAGCGGATGAGGAAAGTCCAAGCGGATTTGCGAGATTTCGATGAGAATCATGGTGGTTTCGTCAGCGACATGCAAGAAACCGAACAGCGAATCCACCTGCTGAAGGAAATCATCAAAGATTCCAACTCCAACATAGAGATCGTCCTCAGCAAGCGGATCGACCTGATGAAATCGCTGACCGAAATCAAGTATTCGCTAGAGATTATCCGCATCAACAAGATCCTCAGTCGTCCGGATTATACAGAGCTGCTGATGGCCGATATGGAAGGTATTTCCCATCAAGGCACGCAGACGAATTCCGGAAATTGTACCAACGATGGCACAACGTCTACGGACACCGAATGTCCTATCGTCGATAGAAAGACGACACCTGACTCTGAGAATCTAATCGAACCTGTAGATTCCGGAATAAACGACGAATCTCAGTTGGAGGAGAACGCAGCGGTGGAAGGATCGACTGACCGCGGTACCGCTGAGGAAAGCAGCAAGAAAGTTGTTGATGTCAGCGACATAGAAGTCAGCATGGAAGTTGAACTGGAGGCTGAAGCGCAACAGGAACGAGCGGAGTCTCACACCTCAGCAGCTGCTGTTGTGGCCCAGGAGGCGGATAACGGAGACGAGGAGGAGTTAGTCATGGAAGCTGTCATGGAAACGCCGGAATCCAGTCCACCTCGAATGCAAGCGTCTAGTCACAGTGACCCTACTGAGGTGAATTCAGCTTCAACAAGCCAGGAATCACATCCGCAGGATGAAAACGGAGCTGCGAAAAATGTTCCGGCCCCGGAGGGACCAAAGTTGACGAATCGAGACGCGCGATCTAGAGATTCTGCAGCATCGCCTAGTTCATCCGGCAACTCAAGACCCAATTCCGCAACGTTAGCGAATCTGCCCGTCGTTATCGTACCCATAGTACCACGGAGGATAGACGCACAACCAGACTGCGAGTCCGGAAGCAAACCTACGTCTACGGTCAAGTCTGTTCCCGGATTGATTCCGGTTCCGGAATTGAACAGGACGGGTGTTAACCAGGAGGAGATAAGGCTGACGTCGGAAGTTACGCTCACTGAAATCCGGCAGAAATTGGGAATCCCCAGAGCTGCTCCACCCAAGGAGATCATCATCCGCATGGCTCCGCTGGAAGATGTCGACTGCCTTAGGACCGACGACGAGCTGGTGGAAGTCACTCCGCCCGGATTGACGCTGGCGAATAAGAGTTTACCCGAAATCTCGGTTACCAAAACTGAGACTCCATCTTCGAGCGCGTCCGGAAGGAGGTCAACCGAGAAAATGGCGGATTTCGATGACGTTGAGGATGTGGTCATCCTAAGCTCGACAACCATGTCCGCGAACCGAAGAAAACAGATTTTGATTCCGCAGCGTCAGGATTATGCGCCATCTTCGACGGCTTCAGTCTTTCGAATGGTGGGTTTCCAGTTTTATTGATTAATTTATTTATTTGGTTTTAGCCAGATCTGCTTTTTCTATTTCTCTAATTTTCGCGCTTGAAATTTTTTACTCGTTTTTCAAATTTTTTTATTTACATTAATTTGTTCATCTTGTAATTTATTAGTCGAATTTACGTGTTATTATAATTATTTTATGTGTTTATTTCATTAAATCCAGTTATATTTAAGAAAAACAATTTGTCATCTTCCTGCAGGATCCTGCTGTGAGGCCCTCGGTAGCCGGACTGCTCAACAATGCGACGCTTCAAAGTGTATCGCAGTCTTCCATTGGTACTATTTTAATTTCGTTTAGCATCGTATCATGCAATGTTTAGTATTTAAACGTACATAGCATTAATTAGACGTCGAGTTGTATATTGTGCAGAGTTTTTATTTTAAAATCTTACTTTTTTCTTGTTTTTACATAGGTCCCGTATCACAGGCTGGACCCCCGTCATCGTTGCCAGCAGCCACATTTGGTCTCATAAGGGTAAATTACTTACAAAATTGCTGATATGCAAATATGCTACTTATCGTCGAAAACATGGCCCGTTGAAATGTGATGGATTTCCAGTTATGTATATATGATTGAAGCTTTAATATATAAAATTTTGCGATATTTTTGGTTACTAGTTAAAGCGAGCTTTTCTAGTCCGTTTAACGTTTCTTTCCGCCCCCCGTCTATTATTTCAGGCAAAAGGAAAGAATTATTATCCGTCTAGCGTGATCTCGTTAGCCGGGCCGTCAACGGTATCACCGACTTCATCGCAGGGCTTCGGACTCGAGTCTGCGTTGAACCGAACCAGTTTCGTACCATCATCAATTCAAACGACTTTGTCGCAGAGCTTCGTAGTCGAGTCGACACTAAACCGGGGGAGCCCCGTCTCCCGAGGGCAGGCCCCGTTACCGAGCAACGGGAACAGCAGCGTGTTGACAAGTTTGGGGAGGCCCGAGTTTGTCATACCAGTGCGGTCAACTATGTCGCTGCTGGAGAGTGGTCCGAGACCAGCGAGGTGTTACCCCCCGCAGACGGTCATTCCCCGCTCAAACATAACTCTCTTGAAACCTGAATTTGGTCCTGAAGACATGCCCCGGTCTTCAGCAGCCTACATGAGGATATCCCCGTCTGTGAGCAAACCACTGCCAATGTTAACAGTCGCCCCTTTCGCCAAGGACATGCCGCTACAGAGACCGATAAGGATCATCGATTCTATCGGTAGCCAGCCCCCGATGGCACAGGGACCCTTGTTTCGCCATCCTATATCCAATTCTATCAATGGTTTTGTCAACGCTAGATACCCTGGGCCTAACCAGCCCGGCGTTATGAGATTCGGGCCCTTCAGGCCGCCGCCGAATAGAAATACGAGGCCATACTGATTCTGTGACGCGAGTTTGTTGAATTTTTTTTTCTCTACACTGGAGAAATGAATGTGTACACGGGCGCTGTCGTGCTGGCATTTCCCTTGTTTACGTAGTTACGTTTTCTTTTTCTCTTTTTTCCTGGTTTCCTTTAGTTTTGTCCACCATACTTCTGCCTCTGCAGAATGCAGCTGAATCGGAATAAATGAGTTTCTATATTCTAAGATTCGTTAATTGTCGAAATTGCATATTTATCAACATGTGTTTTGTTCACGTTATTTTTACATACAACTTACAACTACGAATTTAAATTATTCCTGAGTGTTAAGCGAATTGGAATGTTTGGCAACGCTGCTCAGTTGACAACCTGAAACAACATTCAAAATGGCGTCGTCGGGAAGCACCAAGCCGCTGCCGAGCGATGCTCAAGTGATAATATCCGTCTTAAAAGAAATGGGAATCTCAGATTACGAGCCTCGAGTTGTTAATCAACTGCTTGAGTTTGTTTACCGTAAGTTACAAAATTAAACTTTGATGAGAGTCTGTAATTTAACTGTCCCCTCGACCAGGGTACGTGACGTCTGTTTTGGATGGAGCCAAAGTTTACGCGGGACATGCCAAGAAGAAGAACATTGACATTAACGACATTAAGCTGTCGGTGGCTATGCTGATGGAAAGGTCTTTTACGACTCCTCCTCCGCGAGAGGTTTGTTGCCTGTGACATAGTGTCGTATTGGTTAACGTAGTTCGTACTTAACTGTTTATCCAATTGTATATACCAGGGTTGTCCGCTGTATAGTTGAGTTGGTGCGTTTTAGCATCAGTATACCGTTTGCTTTAAGTTTCAAAGTTCCACGGGGTAGTTAAGAGTGATATCATAAAACGAGCATCCCGTGCGCATACATAATACAAATGTGATAATAGTCATTTGTTTGTTTACAGATCCTTTTAGAAGTTGCGAGAACAAAAAACAGCGTTCCCCTACCCGCCATCAAACCGTCCTGCGGAATTCGTCTACCGCCCGACCGTTACTGCCTCACTGCGTGCAACTACCGTCTTCACAGCGTCAAGAAAACAGTCGGTCGTGGCGGTGCCGCGGCACAGGGGCCATCCGCAGGAACCGTCAGGGCGACAGTTTCACGTCCCACGCCTACCGTGACGGTACGACCTTCGCCAACTCCAGCACCTGCACCGAGTGCCGTGCCGGTGCCACGGTTTCAGATAGTCCTACCTTCACAGCCTTCGGCGTCAGCCGAGGCGAATCCCGTCACCATAGAGATCAAACAGGAGACGCCTCAGCCGCGGGGAATCAAACGTGAACTGGAAGACGACGACTACGACGCAATGTAATGTTTTGGACGGTTTTCTCTTTATGAATTTCTTTGTATCCTTTTCGTAAATATAAATATTTGGCATTGTTAATCACCTGATGTTATTGAAATGATTAAAACTGCTTTCAAACTGTTTATGTGAGTGTCAGGAATCGTTTCCCGGTGTTACGTCTTTTCTCGTTCCAGATGTTTACTCGCATATTTGTTGATCACGACTCTTTCGATGCCTGATATTGCAGCAGAGCGCGTCTTGACATTTACCAGACTCTTCATAAACCGCTGATTTGTTTATGAGTGTCTGACGGGATCAGTCTGCATTGCGTAAACCTTGACTCAGCGTTTGATTCGTCCGTTTTTCAATCGATCTTCTAATCGTATGTTTACACAGCAGCTAATGCGTCTCTATTTTAAAAAAAAGTTGGATTAAATTCAACTTATGTTGATTCCAATTAACATATTAGTTTTCTTTTGAAAGTCAATAACAAATTATCTTAATTTCAAATAATGCAGATTTAGATTTGATTTCTCTCGTTTTTGTCAAGCGTAAAAGGTGAGACGAGTCGACCATCGGTCCTGTTGGGTTTGTAAAAGTCGAGTCGTTTTTCCTTCTTCTAATGGATTGAGATTAATCGTTTGATCTTTATTTATATGTTTGTACTGAATAATAAGGCGCGAAATGATAGCCAAGGGCGTTGTCTGTTGGCCACACAGGAAGCGTAACTCAATCTTTCTTCATCGTTTCTTTCATCGAGTCAGATGTCTTGATCTTTATTGAACGCAGGAAGGCGCTGACGCGATATTTACTTTTATTTTGTGGTATTTAAATATTCGTTTAGTTCAATTATGTTCAAGACATTAACATAATTAAATATGTATAATTACTAAAACAGTTAAACACAAGACAATTATATATGGAGAAGATATTCTCCTTCGAATAAAAGTTGTCTGTATTCTTGGCTACTAACTCTCACTCATAATTGATTTAAATTTTTCGTTATTAATATTTACCTTGTTAACTACACTAAGAGTCGAATGGATTTCTTGAATTAATAGAATATTAAGTTAATGTTATTCTGGGTATATGTTGACTGTTTTATTACTGCGACACTGGTGACCCAGCAAGTGGTAAAGGTTCTCAACTGACGTCAATTGACTCTCCGCGTTTATTTCTGTTTTTTTTGTTGCTTTTATGATAATATTATTTTGTTTGTAATTAAAGAATTTCCTAAGCAGAAAGAAATTGTTGATCTGTTTGTATATTTTCCTGACTAAATGAGGATAATTAGCGCTTGTTGAACAAAAAAGGAAACTCGACTGCGTAGGTTACACACACACTGACACACACATACACACACGCACGCACACACACAGAGGGACCACCCAACTCGGAGAAAACGCGACTTTCAATTGTTGGCCCGGGGGGGCGTTTGCGTTAACCGATCCCCAATTGACTCTTTCCCTTGTATCGTTGAACCAGCAGTTTTGGAAAGCTTCAGGCGAGCGGTTGTAATGTTGACTTCAGTTCAAATTATCTTTAATTCATTTCAATGTCGCGTTTTTTTTACCAACTTTTTAAACGCCCTCTACCAGTTTAATTTACTAAACGTTAAAGTAGCTATGAAACGGAAGAGGCGACATTAGACTATAGTAAAGTAGAGATTAGTTGGTATCGTTTAGTGAAACACGAGTCGTTCAAACGGTATATAGAGACTTATTCTCACATGACATTGACTTGATAATGTCGTGATAGTACTGGATATCTGGTCAGATTGTAATCCTAATATCACTAGATTGCTATCTTGTCAATAATTTTAATTACCTAACAAAGGTTTTCACTTATAAGTGAGGGTGTTTGAATCATGACCAGAACAACAATACACTTCCACGAATGTAATTTTTTAAACCAAGAGTATGCTTAATTAAGAATAAGAGTAATTAAGTCATTTGATATTACCTAATAGTTTGATAGCAACAGACATACAGTACAAAAGTAAGTAAACCAAGTCTATGAGAAAGAACTAGTGAAAAGTGTAATCAGAGGTCAGTATACTGAGATCCATTCTCGTATATCTCCGTAATCTGCTCAATCTCCGTTCAGTAGTCAATACTGAGCCGTT
Source organism: Leptestheria dahalacensis (assembly GCA_022114935.1). Classification (NCBI taxonomy): domain Eukaryota; kingdom Metazoa; phylum Arthropoda; class Branchiopoda; order Diplostraca; family Leptestheriidae; genus Leptestheria; species Leptestheria dahalacensis. The sequence continues at coordinate 19,574 of JAIQCU010000613.1, read as the reverse complement.
TCGTGGATGTATTAGCCTAATTGAAGTGCAATGCCACAGTTATGCACGCCACCTAGCGGCCATTTTCGAAACTACTTAGTCGTGTACTGCATGAACAAAACGCCCAAGACGCGTATTACAGTCTATAGAATAAGAATGTCAAGCGACTCGACTCGACTCTAATAAGGGATTTTGCATGTCGACTCGATCGACTTGGGGGGTCTAACATCGAATATATAGCCGACTCGACTTCAAGACCAAGACCGTTGACTCGACTCGACTCGACTTCAAGACCAAGACCGTTGACTCGACTCGACTTCAAGACCAAGACCGTTGACTCGACTCGACTTCAAGACCAAGACCGTTGACTCGACTCGACTTCAAGACCAAGACCATTGACTCGACTCGACTTCAAGACCAAGACCATTGACTCGACTCGACTTCAAGACCAACGAGTCGAGTCGAGTCGTTGACATCACTATAATAATGTGTATTTATGTATTTATCTCTCTCTATCCATCAGCTGTCCACCTATCTATCTATTATCTTGCCGTGTATACTTATCCGTCTATCATCTGTCTATGTATTTACGTACCTATACCTAACCATTTATCTATCTGTCTATCTATCTATATCTATTTGTCGAGTAAATCCGCTAAATAAGAAACAAACCAGCGGTTCTCATCCATATGTTTGTGAACGCGCAGAAGCGACATTTTGTGACCGGGTGGGAAACCCGTTTATTTTATTGACATGATGGGTTGAAAGTATCATTAAGTTGTCACCACGTGACCAACTGGAGCACCTCAAACATCTGTGTCCTGCAGTGCCTGTCCCAGAGCGTTTTTCGTTCTTTCTCCATCCATTTCCGCCCACGTCTTTCTTCTAGCTTCAGTCTTATCGACAGCTGAAGAAGGGTTTGCTCAGCCTGATCCATTGTCGAGTAATCAGCACTAAAAACCAACATTTAAAAAAAAGTCTAAAGCAATTAACTATCAATTTTATTCATATTAACCTTATCAGTCGGTGATTATCTTAAAAGCGGAAAAACAAAAAAGTCAGGGTTTTCTTAGAAAAAAATAAAAATAAGAAAATGGTGAAGTTCAGTAATGGCATTGGCATGTCCGAGGAAGTCGAGTTGTTTAGGTTTCGGCGATCGTGAAACGTGACCGAGTGCTATAGGGATGGCAGCGACATTAACCGAGAAAAAAATCAATGGCAAGGTTTAGTATCTACGCATTCTATCATAATAGCATCATTTTACAATAGAATTATATTTTAAAAATTATATAGCTTTAAAAACCTTATCTCTTTTTACAATAGGCTTATTTTCCGATATCAACATAGTCATTGTAGTTTTTTTTAATTCGAATTCTTTGTTGGTTAACCTTTTCCCTCTCAGTCTTCGAATCTTTGCCCTTTTGTGTTTTGGATAACACGATGTATAGGCGGCCATTAGCAGTGGGGGCGTGTGGATCACGTTTTCCGCCCTTTCCGTGCAGTTTACCATGTTACGTCAAGGGGGAGAAGATGCAGTTTGATTGAAAGGGCCAGCGAGCGTAGAAACCGCGATGAATGATTCATTCATGCTGTATATACTTGTCATTCATTGAATTTAAACGATGAAGTAAACAAAGGATGATTTAGTTATCTCCATGGGGTGATTATGTTGTGCAATCCATGAAAAAGGAGATTAATTAGAAAATACTGTGTCTTCAGTAATGTGTTATATCTGTAATATCTTAATATGTAATGTTTAGTATGTTTATAAAAGACGATTCATTTACGTGGTTCCCAAACGGTTCGAATCATCGAGAGAGTTGTGTAGTTGAGCGATTCACCGAGTGGCGGCGCTAGTTGTACGGTGTTCTGATTGGTACATTCATATGAAACTTTTAAGAGATGAGTTAATTAGTATTTGATTTAAGTTTAATAGGAACATCTTCAAAGGATACTGTTTGTGTAACCAATACATCATTTGGTAATTAAAAAAGAATCTCTGGCTGAGAATCTCGTTGTTCGAGTGATTTGAACGAAGACCCAAAAGCAACCTGTCGTTTCAGTTGCGTCAACTTAGTTTTAAAAGCTGCCTCGTCATTGGTTAGTATGCTAACTGTAAATCAGGCCAATCAGATTGCGTGTTTTAATTTTAAGATAGTCTCAAATGGCCAGTGTTGAAATGCTAAAACCAGGAAACAATTCTTCTTCGATTCAAACTGCAATAAACTTTTCATTAAGAACCTGCCTCCTTATTGGTCAGACTGACTTGCAGTTAGGCCAACCGGAATGCGCCTTATAGATTCAAAAAGGACTGAAGGTTTTCGTGAAGAGTTGAAATGTTAAAACCAGGAAATAGGCTTTTTCGTTGCACGCCTATAAAGCTGTCCATAAAATGATAGGCTGATTATGTTAAGCGCCTGTTTCTCTTTTGATTCCATTCTTTTCAAGAAGATGATGCGGTCAACGCAACATCGCCCGGGGCTACATTCACGACGTTCGGTTGAGACAGGCCGCAGCAGACTTCGCGCTGACTTTGACTTTGCTGCGTCAGTCACTCGCTGGCAGTCGAGGTGAGCGGACGTCCGCTGTCGCTCTCCGTGTAACCATATCATTCCGCGTGGCGTTCAGCCGATGCTCCATGTTGACCCATCGCTAAAAGTGTCAGGGTTGAAAAACACTAACCGATCATCGCAGGGGGGGCATTTCGACGACAGGAAACAATCGACTAGAGAAATGGCGGCCATTGTCGTGTTCATTTGTTGCGTTTTGTTACACGCTTGGCCGATCACGAGTTTTAATTTGGAACCGCGGATACCGTTGGTGAAACAAGGACAGTCCGGTTCCTATTTCGGATATTCCGTTGCTCTGCATCAAGTTCTTAATGAAGCTGGTGATACAGTGACCGATAACTGGTAAGTGTTTGAATTTTTTTCCGTAAATTTTACCGTTTCAAAACACAAAAAGGTTCGAGTCAAATTCCCAGCCCAGGGAACCAAATGTTGCTTTCACGGTTCACAAGAAGCGCCAATTACAGGGTTTACATTAAAACCGCCGCAGGGGTTTTTCTCTCTCTCTTCACTTTTTCTCGACGTGAGAATCTCCATTTTTCTTCGTTTCGAAAGATGAGCTTGAGATTCGTCAGTTGTATAGATTTGCACGCGCTTTAAACGGGTCAAGGGAAAGTGTGCGATAAGTCGGGATTCTTATTTTTTGAAGTATAATATTTCAAATTCGTTTTGTATTTATTTGGTGTTCAAGTGCAACTGGAACGTTGTTATTGAAGAAAGTCAGCTACTTGATCAAATAACCTCCCTCCTGTCTTGTTTGCCCCCTGTAGAAAAAAGGGGGTGGAAGGGGTGAAGGAAGAGTCTTTAACACCCCCTCACCCTAATTTTCGCCCTGCAGGTGGATTTTACCCCCAGGAGTTAAAAAAATGTTATTATTGTTCAAGGTCATCCAAGGTCATCTCTTTTTGAATCGAAATAATTTGACTGTTGGAAATGATTATTCTAGAAAAGAAAGAAATGTCTTTGTGCGGTCTCTGCATTTCTCACGCCTTATATCCGGAACTGATACTTTATAGCCCACGGCTAGGTTGATGTAGCTGCGAACTGTTAAGTCTTTAACCTTTTTTTTTTTTTAAATTCGTATTTGTTAATTTCTCATTTTCAAGTTGTTATGTAATCGTTTTGTTTCTATAAATCTTGTTTTAAAATTAATTTTGAGTCTCTTTGAATTTATAAAAAAATTAAAATTTGCAATTTTGATAGCTCTGCATGTAAGTAGGTGAAAATGTCTTACATTGGTCAGATTTTTCTGCTGTAATTTTCTATTTAATTTTTCAAAGTTTTTTGTACTGTTTGTTTTATGTTAATGAGTTAATGTTATTGTTTTTTTTATAATAAAGAAAAATATGTGTTTGAAGTTAAAAATTTGCATAGCCCGCGGCCGCGTCTGCGTGTTTGCTCACCCGATTTGAAATGAATGAAATGGGTCATTTCAACGTTACATACAACTGGTTTTCAAGTACGAACACCTGTGCAACTGGACACCCGCCAACAAGACCCAGAGAAACGCATTTTCAATTTTTTTCCCCCTCAACAAATGATTGAGAGTTGTCAGACGGGGTCTCGAACCCTTTCTGATTAAACGTCCCAATATACAAAAAAACAGCAGGTGGAGGGACCTGCTGAACGACCTACTGTTTACCCTCTGTCTGCAGGAATTGGGCGAATATCAGCAGTTTCAGTAGTTCTTGGCTCCGTAAGCAACTATCAGACTGGAACCAGACGGTGCTGGTTGAACTGATGCTGGTAAAACTTGCATATCTACCTATTTATAATTAGATTTCCTGGTTAAGTTAACTATTATCATGGGTTATTTGGATGTAAAGTTGTGAACTGACTATTGCTGACATTGAAACTGCAATACTACTCTGCATATACAACGAATTGCGTATGTCTCACTGTCTGTGAACTCTTTACCAAGCTTAATGTTAATAAAAATTACAAATTTGTCAGGATTTTTCAAAAAAAATATTTAATTTGGAAAATCTGAAAGTTATTCTCTGTCTATTTGAATTTCCCGCTAAGAACAGTACAGTGTGGATGATGTCATTGATGGCGTCATAATGGTCGCCACGTTTTTTAAAATTTGAAGTTTCTGCTTGTGTTGTTTAATAACAATGCAGTTTTGAACGATGTCATTGACGGTGACGTCATAGTGTCTTGTATGGGACACGCGAATCAAAAGGGCACTCTGGGGCAAAGGGTAAGAAAGGGTGTGTTTCATATATGCTATGGGAAAATTCTGTTTATGATTTTCTCTCCCTTGTTCGTGACTTCCTGTTTTTGAAGAGATTTTTTTTTCTCCTAATGAAGGTTTTATGACGTCACTGTTTGTAATCAACGAGCAATTAAGTGGTATTTTTGAAAGCCAAACTAAGAGGGATAGTTATTATCTCGTAGGTAGGTGGATAGTTAGATAGATAATTAGGACAGAATAGTTGAACTGATAGATAGATACATAGATAGATAGATGGGTAAATGGATAAACAGATACTAGGTGAATAGGTAGATAGATAAATAGACAAATAGATGAATAGATGGATGGATGAGTATAGATAGATAGATATAGGTAGACAGGAAGGTGAATAGAAACAGATAGATAGATAGGCAGCCAAGTGTTCGTTGTGACTATGATGTGACGTCACTATTGTTTTGTTTTAATAATGACGCCCCGCTTTCCATTGGTTCGTTTTTTAATTCCAGAAAGGGGCATTTCGTATTGTGAATCATTTATGTACGGTCAATTAAAAAAGCAAATGGGCGATTTCCGCTGGTTTCTTTCAATTAAACGTAAAAAACGCGCATCTGCGTGACGATCAGGTGAGGGAGGGGTGAATGGGGTCCGCGACTCGTAAAAATGTCCTCTGTAATTGAAGAACAAAGGATAATAACAACTGAGTAGTAATAAAACTGGAATCTGTTTAATTTAAAAAAGCGTAACAAAAATCTTGTTCACTGCCCGAAAATTAGGGTGGTTAACTTAATTTCTTCTTTAAGGTAAATGTGGTCTTTTTATAAATTTAATTTCAATTTCGGATGTTTTTTTTTGAAAATAAAGATATTGGNAATAAAGATATTGGCAGGGGGGGGGTTGGGGTCAGGGAGGGGGAGTTGACAGGTAAGATGGACGCGTGACTCATCTGGCTATGGATGTCTCATTGAGAATGTCGCGCACGTGCGCGCTTCTTCTTCCAGCTTCTCGCTAAACCGGATTCTGACATTATTTTTGTTTGAAACGAATGAACTCGTATCGTTGGTCAAAACAAGTTTTTTGTATCCGTTATGAAATAGAAATAAATTACAAGTTTATGTCAGTATAAAGGTAGTCGTGAGAACAGTTACGCTGGATTACGTCATCGTTGATTCAATTCATTAAGGGAACCGTGAGCGATAAGTTCGTGCGCTTATAAAGCAGAATGTTGGTTACACTTTGAAATGAAAGCGAATTGATTTATTGGGTTAAAGATTTTTAGCAGTTACGTTGGATTACGTAATCGCGACTTAATTTAATTCGGGAACATTTTAGGATTATAAAGGATTAGATTCGATTAATTGTTGATTGATTCGTAAAAGTATTACTGTTAATCTTTTCAAATGTTGATCCTTTGGGAGGTGGATTAGTGTTCCAATAAAGTTGATGTGATTAATGTTAATATCAATTAAACAGTGGATTACTATAAATGAATTTACGTTTAGATATCGCCCTTTGCTAGTTAAATATTTCAGATGTTTAAGTATTAGTTTCAGTTTAAATTGTAATGTTAATACATAGTATAAGTTAACCTGTACAATCATCCGATATACTGACTCAATGAATCGGAGTCATTAATTAATGTACTGAGTCTATATCGCCGTAATAAAGTTTAATTCGCACTTTAATAGAATTATGTTTAATTTTACTATAAACTATTTTATCATTATAACATTCTACGGTTACACTAACCTACATGACTCATTAATACAACATTATGTGCTATAAGAGCGGTTTATAATTTACTGTAATTTAATTATTAGTATTACTATAGTTAAATTCATCTCATTCATTGATTCGTATTGAATATCATTGTAGTATTCAACGGTTAACGTTACTAATTTTCCAATTCCGTGTATCCACAGGTTTTTTTTATCAATTACTATATTCATTCAGTTATAATTATAATATAGCTGAATCCATCAAATATGATGAGTTATTGTGACTTTATTTACATTTTTCCTAACATTTATGAAGTTTAACTATTGCAGCCAAATGTGAAGCCTTTCAAGTGGAGCAAATCGGTTATTTTTGTAAAATAATGCGCTTATCGCTGTCGAGGAGGCTATACACAAGGGGAACACATGGCCTACTTTGTAATGTTAAAAAAAATCATCTTAGCCCGTGTTTCCCTTTTTTTGGAGTAATTAAAAAAATTGAACTTGAGTGTTTTTTCGTAGAGATATATTGATTGGCTTCCATATGAAGTGCGTACAAAGGATGGCGACTGGCTTGTGTATGTCACGTGACTTGATTCCGGAATTGAGGGTTATTATTTTTTTATATAAAAAAGTAGAACGGAATCGACTTTATTTTCAGTATCTGACTTGAATCCAACTAGGTTAATGAAGTTAATTCAATCTGTTTGGATGTAATTCATCTGTGATTGTGTATAGTACTCGAACTGATCAAAATTAAGTTAGTTAAGTTTAGTTAACCCGGAAGAAGGATCGACAAGTACTTAAATTAATGAATAGTAGTAGTAAGAATGAATCTAAATTAATCGATGACTCATTCTTGATCGTTTAATCTCTTTTTAAAAAGAATAAGTTGAAGTAAACATTAATTACAATTTTTATCATGTTAAGTTTAATTTGAAAATGTGTTTAAATTAGTATTAAAAAAACACAATAAAATTAAACGATTTTCCGGAAGGGATTGAACGACTGGCTTTTACGGGGAATGCTTTTTGAAAATAAATGGCGGAAAAAAAAAGATCTGGAAAAGGAGAGTTATGGGATTATGGGGCCTGGGACGGATGTATCACACAAGGCTTGAGAAAGTCATAAAAATTCTCTCTCTGCGTCTTGTGTTTGTTGCCGTTGAAAGTTGCAGAGCCGCGTGCGCTGGAAACTTGAAGCGAGAGGAATGCGTAAACACTGCACAACCGTACAGCGCCTGAAGAGACTCTAAGGAATCGTACAAGATTCATGGGAAATACCGTAAAGATTCAAATATCGTACGAGATTCATGATGCTGCAGTCATACCAGGTTCATCGGGAATTGTGCAAGATTCATACGGAATACCAAAGAATTATACGAGATCGTATGGGGGGTTGGTACAAGAATCGTACAAATACCGTAAAGATTCATACAAGTTTCAAACTGGAATCATACCAGGTCCATTGGAAGTACAAGATCCATAAAAAATATCAAAGAATCATACAGGATTCATGGGGGATTCGTACAGGAATCGTAAGGATTGATACAGGAATTATACAGAAATCTTCAGAAATAGTACAAGGTTCATACGGGAATCATTCCAGGTTCGTCAGGAATTGTGCAGGATTCTTGCGAATATCGACGAATCATGCAAGATTCGTGAATAACTCGTACGAGATTCATACGAGAATCATTTCAGGTTCATCAGGAATTGTACAAGATTCATACAATATTATTTAAAAATTGTACAAGATTCATGGGGGATTCACACAAAAATTGTACGAACATTGTAAAGATTCATAAGAGCAACATACAAGAATCATACGAGATTCATACGGGAAGCATACCGGATTCAACGGGAATTGAACAAGATTCATACGGGATTCTTCAAGATTCTTACAAGAATCACACAGCAGTTATTCAAGATTCATACAAAGCTTTATAAAGAATCATGCAAGAATCTAAGTTTTCAAAAGACTGTATTGACTTAAAAACATTGTAGTCATATTCGTCTTTGCAGTTGACAATTCACTGATAATTCAACGTTATAACCACGTGGAATCTTAACTTAATTAACTAGAAAAAGCGATACCTTAATGATTAAATTATTACTGTAAGGGTTCCACATGTGGGATATTTGTTTCCTAAAATTGGGAATGATCTCTTATTGAAGTAAGAGTTGATTGGGCTGGTAATTAACTGCGATGGCACGTCTCCTTGTCGGGGATGGTTGTGTATGCGCGACCACGTCGATTGGGTGATGCGGCCGGAAAACAAAGGATGTGAGCAAACCTTATGAATCAGATTATCGTTCATTGCATTCGTGTCACGGTGCCGACCTCACGTAAGGAATTTCATGCTTGAATAAATCTCAATTCTTGAAAAAAACGCATATTAATTTAATAAAATAACCATTTTTAAGTTAAAATCGGTTGTTTATACGAATAATATTTGATCAACGATGATAAATTTTAATAAATATAAACCTAAATATATAATGGTATATTTATGTACATGTAAATTATAATATTGAAAACCAGCTAATTTGAATAATCCTGTCAAACTTGACTATGGATGAAAGATAATTATTGGAAAAATTAAGAAAAATGGAGGTTCTTAATTATATTTGTACTTAATTGATCAATTAGTAAATCGAACTTGATTGGGTGAAAGATAATTAACGGGAAAATTAGGGGAAATTGAGGTTTTTAATTTGAAGGATTTAATTGTATATTGGTTGCGAACCCCACTCCTCCCTCTGCGTTTGTAATATGTGGTTGACAGTCTAATATTTCCCGTTTGTTATGGGGGAGGGTGTTTGCAATCAACCGGTATTTTACACCCCAGAATTGCGCTAAGCGGAAAAAGGCACCACGCCTCGTTTATTTTCCTTTTGAACATTTCTTTTTATTGTTCTACTTTTATTTTATCTTTAATTTTTCTAAATTTAATTTTAATTAAATACTATTATTGCATCACCAAATAACGGGAAAGAAGTAACAGACATCTTATTCGGAGATGATTTCCTGAAGTGATGAAACACGTGTTGAAAACTACTGAGTCGCTTTATTATAAATATATATATATATATATTTTGTTCAAAGATTGTTGTAAAGCAAAGGTTGCGAACCCCCTCCCCTGTGAGGGAAATTGAGATGCCCGCTGTCGTGAAACTGAAACTTTTGGCTTTTTACAAGAATTTTTGGGTAAAATGTTTCTGGCAGCACATATATAAGGGCGGAAATTGATCCTCTGGGTGTGTGTTTACTCGCGTGATTGTTTACAATGGTCGTTTGTTATACTAATAAGAACCGAGGGTCTGCAGACCTGTCCCCGGTCAAGAGCACTGTGTGTTGTGAACCCCCGTCTCCCTATGACTCGTGCTCAATTGATTGTGATAATTTATGTTATATTGTTTAATTAGTTGATTGGTTGATTGATTGACTGGTTGATTTTGATTGGCTGGTTAAGAGTTCGAGTATCAAAGCGTTTTGAAACGTAAATTGTATCAAATGTTTAGTATTCTTACAAATATGAAATTAGACTGTGTATGAGTTTATAATGAGTTTTAATGTTTAAGATATTAAGTATATGAATTCAGTTAATTGAATGATTTTGGCTTGTAGTCTTGTTGGTTTAAATATGAGTCTGCAATAATAACCCAGTGATTTTATATTTCGTATAAAATATCGCTAATCTAATGACGTCGGATATATAGTGATGTATTGTGTAATTGACATTCCCTTATACTTTTGTTTTCACAGATAGATAGGTTAGAGAGACAGATAGAACGATACCCACGTACGTAGATACGTTGATAGTTAGACAGCTGGATAGAGAGAGAGATTGATAAATAGATTGAAAGATAGGTAGATAGATAATTGGAAAGAGAGATAGAGAGATAGATGGATAGATAGATATAGATAGATAGGCAGATAGGTAGATAGATGGTTAGATGGATAGATCGGTGGATAGATCGATAGATGGTTAGATAGATAGATAGATAGATAGACAGATAGATAGATAGATCGATGGTTAGATAGATAGATAGATAGATAGATAGACAGATAGATAGATAGATAGATAGATCGGTGGATAGATCGATAGATGGTTAGATAGATAGATAGATAGATAGATGGTTAGATATATAGATAGATAGATAGATAGATAGGTAGATAGGTATATTTGAAATGTGACTGCAATTATTTTTTTAATCAAACTTAAATTCGACGTAGTTCACGATAGTTTAGAACGACGATCTCTTAAGACAAGTTGTATATGTAAGCTTGGTCGTAACAAGAAAAAACTATTGAATTTTCCTAATCATCTTAAATTTGAATTTAATTAGAGAATACAAATCGGTTTCTCTGGGAGTATTGTTTAAGAAAAATGGCCAATAGTTTCATTTGAACATGTGGAAATATCGTATTTTCTGCTCAAATGTCAGGGCTGCATGACGTCATCACATATCCCTGGGAGACCGTGCCCATATGTGTGTGTGTGTGTGTTTCATGTCGATATGCATATTTCACATGGTGGATATGTTTGCCCACCTTCTGTTGGCATGCAGGTGTCAAAACCTCGCCGGGAGAATATGGAAATGCACTGGCAACCCCGAAGGACGATTCCAAGGGAGAAAGTCGATTCGATTGTATTTTCAACGCGAAAATCATCTTTTGATACAATTTCGACTGCGTTGTATTTGTTAATTTCCATTTTTATTTTAAAAAAATAATTACATCGACTCCGCCCACCTGTTCAGTGATTGGTAGGAAATAAGTGACGTCATCTGAACTTGGCTTCAGATCTATTATCGATTTCCAATATAATAACAGTGTGATAAATATTAATCATATAATACGGTTAATCATGTAGTGTGGTATTATTGTTAATTAATTAATTAATTAAACAGTTGATTGAATTTTTTACCTCCAAACAAGGGGGGAAACGCAGATGAGAAAGATGAAAGATACACGAGGAATTTGACAGACCAGTGACTCCCTCATCAGTCTCCACTCGGTTGTTATACTCTGGAAAGGGTTTCTCATCTTTCTTTTTTCCGGTTGTCTACCGGTCATATACCAGCAAGGGGGCTGACAACACCCGGACAGACGCAGATAGGGTTGTCTCGTCCTTTTCGATGAGTAACCCACCCTGGCTGTATACTGACATTTATGACGTCACATCACGTGATTCTTTATAACAATTACGTGATTGTGACGTCATCTCGGGTGAATGATTCTCACAAGGCTATGCATAGCCCAGTGCAACAAAAAAGAGTCCAGAAGGGCGGAAGATTATATAGTAATTTCCCACTTATAGGATTTTATGTTGGCTAAACTAACGATCCGTTTTTAACGAAACCTTAAAGACTTGCGAAACTTTAAGATGTGTCCTACGTTTCATGACGTCATGTCACGTGACTCGCCGTGAGGCCCTGCAAGGACGGTCTCGTCGTGTGGAGGTGATTCTCCGTAGTTGATCGTATGTGAGCTTTTCCATTGTGACGTCAGGGCACACGTGATTCGCTAAGGCGAAATGGGATTATGACGTCCATCTATTTATCTATCCATCTATCTGTCTATCTCCCTAAACATCCATCTATCTGTATCTAACTATCTATCTATCTATCTAATGTACCTATCTGTGTACCTGTGCCAGTATAGGGCTCTGGGCCCGGTAGTAATCTGATAATATGCCGACGGTCAGACGCTTAAGAATGCGTGAACCCCCTTATGGGAAGAGATGGTCGGAAAGATGGAGAAAAGGGAGTCGTGTATCGCTGGGCTATCAGAAGCAGCCATCGTGTGATGGCAACGACGCTTTAATGGAGTCTTCTGTCAACTCTTCTTGCCGACACTTGACACTTATCCCCTTTTTCCAACCAGATGGAGGCGAGGGTATACGAAAGGGGTGAACAGTGCTGATGAAATCCATCAAGCAACCCTTTCTCATGTTGTTTTTTTGAACGACCTTTTAAAGAAGCCTTTAAAAAATAAACAAAAAAGGAAAATTCAAATATATCGTCTGTTTAATTGCGAATTGCTTAATGGTAACATACTATTTATAACAGTTATTTAAAGGAGGATGTTATTTTGATAATCGTTAATACAAATTACACGTCATTGAATGAATTACGTCGGGAAATAAGGCAATTCGTATAATTGTTGGTTTTCTAATCGAAATTTTCCCAACACGACATTGTAATCTTGAAATAAGCTATAAAGAAAAATTCCATAGTTAATTGATATCTAAATGAATTATACGAAATGTATGGTAATTATTTTTTATTTTTTTTTAAAAAAAAGGTTATTAGTCGGTGCTCCACTAGGGAAGAACCTGCAGCCTGGAACGAACCATTCTGGAGCCGTTTGGAAATGTCCAATGACCACGCACCGCCAGGATTGCCAGCAGATAGTCACAGACGGCAGAAGAAGTAAAACCGTCATCGCCAGCACTAACAACTATCTTTTTATTTATTTATTTAAATTGTCAGAATTGAAAAAAATCAAATTCCTCTTCAATATTCTGTTGCTTTCACACTTTTGATCGGAAAACAATCGAGATTTGTTAACAAGTCGAATTTTTTCTAAACACGTCAAGTGATAAATGCTTTCACCGCACTAATCACCGCTTTTCCGAAAGAAATGTCGAATTTTTACATGTTTAATTTTTTGAACAAAACTTTTATTTGTGAAAGTCGAAATGTTGACACTTCAGGTCTATCTTCTTCCTTTCTGACTTTCATTGAGAATTTTAATTTAGGTTAACTCAATTAATACTTTACGAGTTGATGACGATTACGATGTTGATATTAATTGTTTTTTTTTATTTAACCCAACAATTTTAAAAAAAAACACCTTCCACGACGTTTACTTTGCAGATCTCGACGGGTACTATGACGAGAGTAAGTTGAACCGAAAAAAAAGCGGACCATTTATATCTTCACTTTGCTACAGTGTTTTCTCGCCTTTCCTTTTTGTTTTATCTCTCTCTCTCTTTTGTCTTCTTCCTTTCTTTCGATTTGGCTTTTTTTATTCTCTTTCTTGCCCCACAGAGACGCACCACGTGAAATCTCTTACTTCTGCTGCAGTTTTCCCAACTTTCTTGGTTTCTGTTTGAACGCCAACTCGACAGGGAATCTTGGCTTGTTGTCTCTCATAATCCTAAATAATTTTCTTAAATTATTGAGTGCAACAAATATCAACTTTGCAATATTTTTTCAAGATAGAAGTTATTTCAATTTAAACAAAGAGATAGTATGAAAATGGTATTATATTTGATAGATTCTGAGGAATTCGACGTAATCGTGATTAATCTTTGTATGTATTGTTGATGTATATGGTTATTCGTTCAATTTAAATTGGGTATTTTGAATTCTTAAACAGGAAAAGTTTCCGATCTTTAATTTTATTTTTAAACTAGGTAGATACGTGGATGGATAGAGAAGTAGGTAGACGGGTAGATGTATAGATAGATAGATAGATACGTATATTTAAACTGAGTATCACTCAATGTTTTTGTTAAATTTTTTTCAACTTTGTAATTCGTATTTAATTACAAGTTCATTAAGGGAAACGCGGTTAATGTGTACTATGCACCTACTGTGTTATTAATTACGTGTATGACAGATAATATATATAATATTGTTTAATGTAAAGTGGCTTTATGAGGAGATAAGCCAACTTTCCCGGTGGGTTATCAAGTCTCGGTGTTTTTTGCATGTTTCTATTATTCTGTCGTCCTTTTTTTTGGAAAATTCTATCATTCTCATTTCTCGGTTGTTGGTCATCTTGGCAGTCTGTCTTTAAAAAAAAATATATATCGATCCTTTACCATCCTTGCTACACTCGGCGCGAATTTCCTGTTTTCCGGTTCTTAATTGCCAGCCTCACTTTATTTCCAGAAAGCTGTGTGTGTGTGTTTCGATTTGCACGAATGGAGAAAGTGTAGACCTTCGGTGTGTGTTTTATTATTTCCTCGGCTGTGTTCTCCAGGTTGTGGAAGATTTCCCTTTCCGCACGCTTTGTTTTATTTTAATGACATTTCCATTTTATTATTTTCTCTTTTTGACTCGCAAGGATGTCTACCGATCAGAGTTTCATTGATTCAAAAAAAAATGAACTAAGATGAGAATTTGGTAGGAAAGGCGATATCGTTGACGTAGACATCCTCGAGTTTGACACTGGAAAGAACAGTCTAGAGCAATTCAAAACAAGGGTTCTTGCTGCGGCGGGAAGTTGATGGCTTATGGCACCCAAAGTTTCAGAGATATAACAGCCAAAAAAATACTGATTGTACAACTGGTAGTACTTTACACACTAGGCAAGTTTCACTGAAATCGGGTGGTAAGTTTTGCCGGAATAAAATTCTAAAGTTTAAAGAGATCCGTCATTTCCCTACCATTCAGAACCCTTTTTTGTGTGTGCTCTAGACTGTATACCTTTCATTTCTAATCTGATCAAACGTTTTTCTATTTTTTCATTTTTGATTTTGTTATCCTCTGGTTGGGCTACAACAAAAGATCTTCGGTCGACTGAACTTTTACCACCGCGGTCAGATGAAATCAAGGAGGGACAGTGGCTCGGTGTCACTGTCAAGAGCCAAGGACCGGGCAAAAAAGCTCTGGTAATATTATTTAAATATTTATTTTAATTTCTTCATTCTCAAATCGAATCAATTTCAATTTGGCGGGAATATTAAAATGTAATTTTAAATTTGCAGGTGTGCGCACATCGGTACATCCGTAAAGGTCCCGACTATCAATGGGGACAGGGTCTGTGCTACACACTGACACCGGAGCTGGAGTTTAGCGAAGTCTGGGAACCGTGCCGAGGACGACCCGTCGAGAGGTAACTTAAGTCGAGTCGAGAGAAAGTCAACAAAGAAAGACAATAACCGTTGACGTAGATATTCTCGAGTTGTACTTGTTGGATTTCTAATGTGATTGATATAAATTATACGACATTGGTGTAAACGTAGAAACTAGTTGTCTCTCTGTATTTCTTTGTTGAAATTTCTGATTAATTGATAAGTAAGTTTTAATCGCATTTGAACAAGTATGAAATATCTGCTGTGTTTCTTTAAAAAGGGCCCATGAACAGTTCGGTTACTGCCAAGCGGGTACTTCAGGGATCCTTTTGGATGACGACACTTCGCTGATCGGAACCCCGGGACCGTACACGTGGAGAGGGACCGTCTTTGCTGTGTCCGTGTCCGAAGACTTCCTGCGTCGCGACAAATCCTTCTATTATGGACCGCTGTCTAAAGACGATTCGCCTGTCGATAAATACAGTTATCTGGGTAAATTTTTCAACATCTTTTTAGATGATCGTGAAGTTAACATAATTTCAAAAAGACTAATTGAGTTATTATCAAATTATATGAGAGCAAATTTCTCAAAGTTGATATCAAGTTTGTATTGTTAATAACCACGATACTTAACTCTAATCAACTACATTTTAAAGTTGATAACAAAGTTGACTGGAATCGCAGTAAAGGAGACGGTGGAAAATAAAACCGATATCAGATAAACTTCGAAAAATAAATTACGTGACAGTTATTGACTTTTGTATCTTGTAAACCTGGAATTTTGCAATTACCAATGGCCGGTGAAACTCACACTAACTCTCTAGCTAGCTATCTGGCTACCCTATCTAACTAACTATGACAGTTGGATAGATGGGAAAATGTCGAAAAATGTGAATAAAAAATTGTCTGTGTGGCAGGTATGAGCGTGACGGGTGGGCGCTTCTTCGGTAGCCGGATGAGTTACGTGTCCGGAGCCCCTCGTTCCAACGGCACCGGTCAGGTCGTCTTCTTCACCAAAGTGCTCACGGCCAGCGGCAAAACCGATACGCAACTGGGCGTCCAACTCGTTCTCAATGGGGAGCAGTTTGCTTCCAGCTATGGCTACGAACTCTGCGCCGCCGATTTCAACGGAGACGGGTCAGCCAGCTGTCTCCTCAATTTATTCTTTTATGTTAAGATATATTTTAAGTAAATTGTCGTTAAATCTTATTAAGTATCGCTAGTTATAGTTACATACCAATGATCAGTTAATATGTTGTTGGTATTAGGCTGTCGTTTTCTTTCTTTTAAAAATATAAATTTCCTGTGTAATATTTAACTCAATTGTCGTTAAGTCGTATTAAGTACCGGTAGTTACATGCAAACGCACAAAATTACGATTTAGATTCGATTAGTATGTTAATATTAGGCGATTACTGTTTACATTGAAATAACGTTATTTGATAAGGTTATTTTGGGTCAAGTGTTATTCGTTTGTAGTTTATTGAAGCTTATTGATAGCCTGGTTTAATCGTAATCTCAGTAAATATCAATTTGCATAGTGTGTAATTAGAAAAATGACATGACAATATCCTATGGATTGAATGAAAGGAAATGTGGTGACTGTAAATTTACGTTAACGACAAAGCATTACGTAACTTTGCGTATTTCAAAATTGAATCTCGTGTTTTATTCAAATATTGACGGTTCCTCTTGTCCTTTTGTCGTTAACCTGTTCGTAAAATTCCACAATAACAGTGCTGGTAATACCGACCAATATTGTAAGTCGTCTTATGTATTTCAGTGCTTTGTAACGCTTGTCCTCTTCAAGGGGTTCGACGGTCGTTTTACAAGTTTAATGAGATTTTTTTATTTATTTTTCCCTCCATTGTTAAAAAAGACGACCGGACTTGGCTGTAGGTGCGCCTTTTTATTACGGCAAGGACTCGGGTGGTGCCGTGTACCTGTACATCAATCCGCCGCAGGGTCTCACCGCCGATACACCTTACGTCAGACTCACCGGCAAACCGGAATCTCGGTAATTAAAAAAATAAGCCGCTTAAAGTGCGGTTTCAGACTTTGGCTCAACTTCAACTCATCGATTTATTATGACCGGCAAATTAAGATTCGGTTTTGCCCTGGCCAACCTGGGCGATATCAACAAGGACCGCTACGAGGATTTAGCCGTGGGCGCCCCGTACGATGGTCGCGGTGCTGTCTATATCTACCTCGGATCGAAGCAAGGAATCATCACCGAGCCGGCTCAGGTATGAAGCTGGTCTACCAGCTTATATGACAGCCTATCGTGGTTTTGCCGATTAGATGAAAAGCTGATTGGGTCTGGAAAAGCGGTTCAGTTTTCAAACATTAACGTGATAGGGACATAAGATTTGCATGACAGCACAGTTAAATTTATTCGACATGGTGTTGGATTTTCCTCAACTTTGTGTTGGATTTTCGCCAAAATTGTATCGGATTTTCACCAACATTGTGTCGGATTATCGCACACATTGTGTCGGCTTTGTTCCGGATAGTCCGGAAGGGATTTACTTTGATTTATTTTGCATTTATTTCGATTTATTTTGCTATCACTTTCACCTTTCACTGTCAGTCACTTTGATTAAACAGTAGGCCTTATTCACCAGGTTTGGCGCCACCACGGCCCAAAGGGAACCCCACTTTGTTACGCTCTAGTTACCAGCAGATCCATTGGTCGCTTTTCATCCCCTTCACTTTGACCCAACCTTGACCCTTCACCTTCCCTCTGATATATAAGCCCTAAGAAACACTCTCTCGGGCTGATTTTGTTGTTAGCTCACAGTCCACATCGTCTTCGTCCGTTAAATACAATATTTCCTCTAACGTTTTGTCTTAAGAAGTTCGAAGTTTGCTTTATTATTTTTTTCGTCCCTAATCACGGCAGTTCAGTGGCACAATACGTTAGCTGCCCGTGATTAACATTGGTGCATCGACCAATGTTAGGCCCTGTTTCTGCACTAGTCAGAAACACCAGAAGTTTCCTCGATGAGGCACAGTTTGGCCACCGGGCGCGTGTATTCCCCGCTTTTCGTCTTCACCGATGCTGTTCTTACGATCCCGTCTGGTCCTAGTTTGACGCCCACGATGCGACCGAAGGGCCAGCTACCACGGTTGCTGTTCGGGTCGACAATGAGAACTAGGTCTCCGGGCTGAAGGTTTCTGCGATGTTCCAGCCATTTGCGTCTTTCCACCAGGTACGGCATGTATTCCCGCATCCAGCGGCGCCAGAAATGGTTGGTTATCGCTTGTGCTGCTCTCCATCGCTTCTTCGAGACAGTTTCTTCATCAGTGATGACGTCTGGTGGGAGGTTAGGGTTTGGCCTGCCTAGAATGAAGTGATTTGGAGTTAAGGGCTCTGGATCGGATGGATCCACACTGACGTGAGTCAAGGGGCGTCCGTTTAGCAAAGATTCCACTTCGACGAGGACTGTTTCCAAAACTTCGTCGTTGACCGTTCGGTTGCGTAAGACAGTCTTCAGGGCATTTTTTGCTGACCTGACGAGGCGCTCCCAGACGCCTCCGAAGTGAGGGGCTGAAGGAGGAGAAAAATGCCACTTGATGCCGCGTGCAGCTAGCGTGTCGTTCAGCTTGGTTTGATCCAATTTTTCAACACACTCGCGAAGTTCACGTTCCCCGGACGTCAAGTTCGTGCCATTATCGCTGTAGCAGGTTGTCGGTTGTCCTCTGCGGCCCACGAAGCGTCGAAAACACATCAGGAACGAATCGGTGTCCAGAGATCTAGAGAGTTCCAGATGGACTGCTCGAGTTACCAGGCAGGTAAATAGGCACCCCCAACGTTTTTCGGTGCTGCGACGAACGACAACGTATAGTGGACCGAAATAATCGATGCCGACGTACGTGAATGGCGGACTAAAAGGTCGCAGGCGATCGGCAGGGAGGGGTGCCATTAGTGGTGCCATCGGCTGGCTGCGACTCCGCTTGCAAGTGAAGCAGCGATTGATCACTTTACGGATGGCCGTTCGGGCCCGAATGATCCAAAATTTGCTTCTCAACTCGTGGAGCGTTCGTTCTGTAGAAGAATGCAAGCCGGCCCGGTGCGTTTCGTCGATTACCAATTCCGTTAGGCGATGGTTGAACGGCAGAATAATTGGATTCTTAACATCTTCTGCGGCGGTGCTGTTCTGGAGCCGTCCTCTGACGCGAAGAATTCCGAACTCATCGGGATTGGGGTTCAGCGAAATGAGTGACGAATCCTTGTCAATGGCCTTTCCCGCTTGCAGTCGGAGAAGCTCTTGGGAGAAACTATGTGCTTGGCAAGTGCGGAT
>JAIQCU010000612.1:0-43038 GCA_022114935.1 Leptestheria dahalacensis | reverse complement strand
TTGACTGCATTCTCATGCTCGGCCCAATTTCTCAGTCCAGAGAAGTTGAAAAGTATCTGTATTTGTAGCGGTATCGGTGCGACTTTTTTGGCATCGGTGCGATACCGCTACACCAGATTTTCCATTGTAGCGGAATACCGCTACAGATACTCAAAAAAGTATTTGCAAATACACAAATACCGTTACATCGATAACAAATACACAACACTGGAGCTGGCTTTTGTTACTCCTAACAGCCATCATTACTTCACCAAGCCAGAGCCATTAGATTGATTAATAGGAATCGTAAATAGATGACTTGTATGGAAACTTCAGGAATGATTCGCATTATCGACTCACGGTGGTTCATTTTGAGTTTAAAAGTGACTCACCAAAGGGACGAAGCATTGGAATGACTCAATGATTCACTTTCCTGATCTGTATCATGATCCATTAATGACTCACATTATGACTCAACTAATAACATTTACATTCTAGCTGTTAAAAGAAGTAATAGATGACTTGATGACTCATTCTTTGATGCCTAGACTCTAAAATGACTCACTGACTTGCGCGTTGTGATTCACTGATGCAGAATCAACGGTTTACTACGGTTTAAAACGAAATGACTCATCAAGCGATACCGGATGACTCAGTGATTCAACTCCTGAAATCTTCTTTAGAATGACTCAATTACACATCATTGAATCCGTTGAACTCTCAGTCGTTAATGAATCGCCCAAGATTCTGTGAATCCTGACAATCTGTGACAATGAGGGCGCGTACTCTCTTCTATTCCCAAAGATTCTTATGAATGATTTCCAGAATCATGAGCAGCTGCCATTTGCTCGCAGGCATACCTCTCGGACGGGACAGCTGTCCGTCCATTTAGACTTTAGACTAGCTGTTATTTACTCGTAACAAGAAAAATGAATCGGGTCACAAAAGGTCGCGGCGGAAGTGACTCAAGTGTGAATCTCGGAAACGCAAGAATGATTCCCATACTGGACACAGGACGTATAAAGCAAAGAAACTGTTGACTTAAAAAAGATATTATTCTTTATATGTGCCATTCGCCATTTCCCTTGCCCATTTTTCTATAATCTATCTACCCAACTACTTACCTCGGTACCTGTCTCTATCTATCTTTTCTATCTGTCTGACTGTCTATCTATCCGTCTATTTACCTATCAATCTGTCTGTCTATCTATCTATCTATCTCCATCCATCCATCCATCTATCCATCCATCTATCCATCCATCTATCCATCCATCTATCCATCCGTCTATCCATCCTTCTATCCATCCATCTATCCATCCATCTGTCCATCCATCCATCTACCTATCTATCTACTATCTATCTACTTATCTATCTATCTATCTATCTATCCATATTTACCTGTATATTTACATATTTACCATATATTTACCTGTCTATATATCTTTCTATCGATCGATCGATCGATCGATCCATCCATCCATCCATCTATCTATCTATCTATCTACTTATCTATCTATCTATCTGTCTATCCATCTGTCTACCTATACCTACCTTAACTATCTATCTATATCCATCTATGTTCCTATTTATCTATCTACCTACCTATCAATCTAACTATCCACCTGCCTATTCTAACGAGCTACCCAACTAATTACCTATCTATCTATGTACCTATGAAACGATGTATCCATCTATCTATCTATACGTCTGTCCAAAAATGCATCAATCCGTCCATCCATCTAACTGTCTACCTATCTATCTTGACCGTCTGTCTATCTACATTTGAAAGCCGTCCTGTAGTGTGCTTTTTTCGCTGTTCCATAATTCCGTGTTTCCCCGAAAGTGGAATTTTAATTTACCTTTCCGTCGTGATCCTTAATTTCCTTCCCTTTCCGAGAAGCTTCTCCTTCTTCATTGTTTTTTCTTGGTTTGCTGTTTGCTCGT
The DNA here is from genome assembly GCA_022114935.1 of Leptestheria dahalacensis. Classification (NCBI taxonomy): domain Eukaryota; kingdom Metazoa; phylum Arthropoda; class Branchiopoda; order Diplostraca; family Leptestheriidae; genus Leptestheria; species Leptestheria dahalacensis. The sequence continues at coordinate 41,115 of JAIQCU010000612.1, read as the reverse complement.
GTTCCGTGTTTTAAAAAGCGCGCTTGTTTCGAAGAATTCTAGTGGTGGGGGCCATCCATCAATTGCCAGTTGCATTTAAAAACCAAAGTGAGTTTCTTGCAGGACGTTTCCATAGAGTGTCACCTTTCGCAGTTTCCGGTTTCTTCTCGTTTACTGACTTTTCCCATGGGAAACAACCAGAATCCGTTTCGTGTTTTAAAAATAACTTGGTGTTCATAAAGCGTTAAAGTACAATGTATTCAAATTAACTTTAATCATCATACGGTGAAATCGACGATTATCCTGTACAAATAAAAAAATTAATAAAACCGCGCGTGGTAACACTGGAAGAACAGGTGTGACGTCACACTTTTATAGACTCGGCTTTTATAGCTTTAATTACACGTGAACCAACTTCCGGCTTTCTTTTGGCGGTCCCTCTCGGTAAATACAAGGGGCAAATAAAATTTCCAGCTTTGAATTAAACAACCAATTAAACGAGTCAGTTTGATTATTTCTCATTTCCTGTCAAAATTCACCTCAGAATTTCCAGCGTTTGCAAAGTTTCAACTGCGGTCTTCATTCTGACTGATATTTGTGTATTACTACTTATTCTAAATAAATAATATTAAATATTTATTGATTATCACATTAAGGTTGCGGACCCTTAATTCGGTTGAAAAATGTAAAGCTTAAAAGGGACCGGCGAAGATGAGAAATAGAAAACAGAAAAATGAGGGGAAAAAAGAGGGGAAAAAAATTCCCTGTCTGACTGCACGGATGAATGATGAGCTTGAGAAAGACCAAAGTCGATTGGCCAATGAGAAACGGACATAGGAGAATGAGAAACAAGGACAAAGAGAGTTGAGGCCAAAACCAAGATGGCGGCGTTAGATTCCCCTCGTGGTGCCTGTACCGACACCGGCCGCGTTGGTATGTCCCGGTCGCCGGTCGGTCAACAGCAGGGGGCAAATCGAGCTCCTTGGTGCCACCGGGAGGCTCGCAACTGGCCCGATTCACATACACCAGCCCAGCAGGAACAACATCACACCTAGTTTACCTCCCAATAAGAAGAAATAAACATCACCTGCCCTCAACTTAACACGCGTGGGCCATGCGACGCTAGATCCCCTCCCTCCCCTTTACCTTGGCTCCAAGCCAAATCGGCTAGATAGCTCGTGCAACGAGAACAAATGACGATCAACAGGTCCACTTTAGGAAGGCCAGTGTGGAGATCAGCCGAGATCTTGTAAAGCCAAGGCGACTAAGCAGCTATGAAACAAATGACGAACGAAAGGTCACTCGAGTACTTGGTGCAACACTTGCTAACTTTAAGGCCAGGGTGAAACAAATGACGATCAACAGGTCCACTCTGAAGTTTGGTGGACTGACCTAGCTAAGGGGTCCCCAACTGGCCGTCTAGGGTGTATATTATATCTTCAAAGATATCTAGGGATATGCTGGGCAGAAATGTACGAAGATAATCAAGGCTGCGGACTCCTTGCTAAAACATGTTTTCGAGCTCGACGCAAGGACGACGGAAGGGGCTGTAAAACAAATGACAATCAACAAGTTTTACTGTATCAAGGTTGTTGCTTAACCGAGAGCTAAGCAGACATCGACAGATCAACAGGTCCATTGTAGAGAGCGCAGTTTAACTGAGATCCTTAGTCACAATATGGAAACGAAGGTTATGAAACAAGTGACGGTCAGTAGGTCCACTGCAGAGCATGCGACTGAGATTCCTTTTCAAATGGAATACGAACTGAAACAGTAAAGTAACTTAGTTTCTGGACTGAACAGAATGACGAGCAACCAGGTTCATTCCATAGAGGCTACCATGCACTAACATTTACATAGATGATAGATAGATAGTTAGGTTGACAGATAGATAGGTAGATAGACCAGTAGACGCATAGATGTTTTGAAGTTTGAAGCAAGGACAACACAGGAGTTTCAAAACAAATGACGATCACACTTGTACAGTCCAGAGCACAAAAAAGGGTTCCTGATTGGCGGGGAATTTCGGGTAATTTGCACGCCTTTTAGGATTTTATTCTGTCGAAACTAGCGGACTGATTTTAACCAGACTTAAGAAGTGCGTTCAGTACTATTAGCTCTACATTCAGTACTTTTTGGGTTGGTATACTTTTCAAAACGTATAAGGAGCAGGAGTTTTTAGTTCTACCTAAAGTTAAAACAAATGACGATCAGCAAGGTTCACCGTCGAGAGCATGTAGCCGAGGTTCTTTCGCAACAGGGAAACCAAGGACCTGAAACAAATGACGAACTAAAGATCACTATTCCGAGACTGAACTTATGACGATCAGCAGCTCTAATCCCGTTGTTACTGACATCGTCTGAATTGAAGCTTGAATCAAGGAGAACAAAGAAGTTTGTAAAACCAATGACTATCAGCAAAGACGGTCGCTAAAGTATACCTCTGAATGAATGACAATCAACAGATCCACGGTGGAGCACGCAAGGGTCCTTTTCGAACGGGACAAACGAAAGAACTGAAACAAATGACGAACGACATGTCACCAAAGTATCAAGTGCTAACTACAAGCCCACAATTCAATACATACAGATCTAGCTACGTTTGGAGGTTGAAGCAAAGATAGTGAAAGTGCTATAATAGTAAATAGAATTATCTTGCCCGTCTATTTCAACCTTTACATTGCTTTTTACTTGACTTAACTGACCATCTAATTTAACATCTAACCGGAACTGAACATCCAGTCTCGTCGAGTTCATCAATGGCTGGATCGAATCTTCATCTTGTGAACTCGCATGCTGGATAATACCTTTAAGCATGTTGCTAGGTTATTGATTTCCCTTCTAAAGAGCCGAGAGGACAATAAGCCCATAGCATAGAGAGCACTTGAGGACATTAAGGATTTCCAGATGCGCATATCCCTCGTGCCCTGCAGTTATACTGTTTCGGTTTCGGCAGCCATTACGTGTCCCAATTACATCTCTGTGCCAAACAGATACCGCAGGTTTCGACGTTACTCATTCTATACGGAAGTTAAGCAGAATCGGATCTAGTATAGCCAAGAGGGATTACAACATTCTATAAACATTCAGTGAGCTGGGTATCTGAAACCAGCTAAAGGATAATAACTGAATTCAGTAAGCCCTAAGGCAATTTGCAAAAGTTGGACACGACGGCTACTGTCGCCCTTAGGGCAAAACTTATCCTGAGTGAAATATATTACTCAGCTATATACAAGTCCGGACTGTGATTAACTTCTGTATCATTTTCTTCTCTCTCAAAGTTGAAAATTAATAATAACAAACCGGCTTGTCAGTTAATAACTCGTTTGAATATCAATTTATGATGAAGCTTAAGAGCAGTGAACTCACCTACTTTCAACAAGTCCCTTAGGGGTGACTGTGTCGGTTAGCCAGCAACTGCAAGTACAAGACTTTAAGTAACTCAAGTACATAGATGCAGATTATTTACGGTCTTCGCGGTTAAAGAATGTACAGTCTCGGGGGGTCTAGATGGGGAAAAGTTGATCGCTTATGGCGTCCAAGTTTTCAAAGATATAAGAGCGAAAAAAATACCTAGTATAGAACTCATAGTACTTAATACACTAGTAGAATTTCATTCAAATCGGGCTGTTAGTTTTGCTAAAATAAAATGATACAGCTAAAGACATCCACAATTTCCGATCATTCAGACAAAAGGTTCCTGCTGAGGAAAAGTTAATTGCATACTGCTCCCATGCTTTCAAAGATATAGCAACCCAAAAAATACTGAGTGTAGAACCAATAGCACTTAATAGGCCTATAAAGTTTCGTTACAATCGGTTTGTAAGTTTGGCCAAAATAAAATCCTAAAGTTTGAAAATTATTGAAATTTCGCATCATTCAGACCCCTCTTATTCTTTGCTCAGACTTACGTGGCGAGAAAAAGGTCTTGTGAGATTTGCCGTGTTTTACGTGATGCGCTTTGGAGCGCCGCGGAATTTCATGATTTCTTTCTATTGGAAATTGAATTGCCTTCTGTGCTACGTGCCCTCTTGGTTTGCTACGATTCCCCAAAGAGAAGCTTTTTTTCCTGCACCATTTTTATTCTCTCTTTTTCGTTCAGAGGACTTGAACTGCTGGGTCGGGGGGTTCGCAAATCTGGAATTCCAAAAACACTTGAACCGAAAATCTCATAGAAATCGGGAACATTCCTCCTTAAAAAAAAATCCCGAAAATAGATAGGTAGATAGAAAGACAGATAGAAAATTCCTTTGAAACATCATCTTAACAGATTTTACAACTCGAACAGATTTCCGTGGACTTGTGAACCCCTCGCGCTGGGTATTCTTCTCGGCTATCTCTCTTCAACTCCAACGTATCAAGAAAAAAAGTCCATTAGAAAGAAAGGAACCTTTCAAAATAGTATCACGAAAGATCCTTTTCATGCAATCCTCAAAGGGACCAAATCTCGGATATACCAATGCGACCAATTTAAATGATAGCAAAATGGCGCGCGCCCTTCTCTCTTGTCTCAACTTTTCCCGTATTCTTACTGCGCGAACTAGTTCTAAACTGGATTCTGGAATCAGTGATTTGATCACTTTTTCACAGTCTGCAGCAAAAAAGGGGTTATCGATAGATAGATAGATAGATAGATAGATAGATAGATAGACAGATAGATAGATAGACAGATAGACAGATAGATAGATAGTTAGCTAGATAGTTAGATAGATAGACAGATAGATAGATAGATAGTTAAATGATCACGTACCTTAGGTTATCTTATATAAGTTTACAGGTGGTCATTAGAGTTAAGTACCTTGTTAACTTTTAACTGATAACTGTACAATGATGCAATCCTTTAAGTGGTATATACGATTTAGTTAAAGTATGGGTCCTCTCCCTCATGGATCATATACCCCAGTTTCAGCACTGCCAAGTACCTTGTTCAACAGCTTTATTTATAAATTAATGAAAAATGTTTTCCGGTTGTCAGTCTATGGCGGAGTGGAAATGACCGCGATACAAAATGTTTTCCCCCCCGCGAAAAGAGGAAGAAATAAGAGGGAGAAAAAAGACATCAAGATTCTTTGGGCATTGAGTCGAGTGCGCCGGAGCGAACAAAGATGTGTTACATTGGAATTGCCACGGGTCTTTTGCTTATTGACAGCCGGTCACAAAAGGTCACAATAGGCACAAAGTGCAGCCAACACACCTGGCCTCCGTACAGGCCCTCATTGTCAGCGTCAAGGAAATATCTTTCTACTCCAACGGAACAAGTCAAAAGCCCCCCTCTCTTTGCCATTGCAAGTCGATGGTCCCTGCCCAGTACCCTCCATATCAACCCAAACCCAATGAAAATTGAAGTATTTCCCAATTTCAACTTGCGATTTTGCGTTTCAACCAATTGGGATTAAGTTTAATAGTGTTCAGTTTACATCGATAAGGTAGTGTCTTTAACTTCTATCTGTCTGTCTGTCTGTCGGTCCTTGCGTCTATCTGTACATCTATCTATCTATCTCGCTCTGTCAGTCTGTCTTGTCTACCCCTCTTTATCTATCCCACGTATCTATCTAACAACTCAGTATCCATATAATTAATATATGTCTTTTGATATAAGGCTAAACTTGCATCATTATAATGCCTTGGGTTAATTATCCTTCGGTTTTTGTCAAGAAGCCTCTTGACTCTGAAACTGTGGACTGCGTAATGGAGAAGCTCTTTAGGGTGAGGGGGGGAATGGTAGCCGAGTGAATAGAAGCGCTAAATCCCGTGTAAATGGGCCTCTAAAGTAAATGTACCAACTTGGATTTCATGCTTTCAAAAGGTGTGCGATGCCAAGGGTAAAAGAGAAGGATAGAAAGAGAGAGAGGAGAACAACACAAAAGAAGAAGGAAGAAGAAAAGGTACCGAGAGGGTTTGTAACTTGGTATCTTAACTTGGGTCTTTCCACCAAAAATTCAAACGCTCCACACACTACTTTCCTTTTAAATGAGAGTGAAAGAATTAAAAGTAAAACATTCGATATCATACTGAGGATATCAGGTAAAAGGCTGATAGGTAGCACAGGTAAATGGATAGATAGGTAAGTACGTAAGTAGACAGTTAGGTAGTTAGATAGGTAGATAGATAGATAGATAGATAGATAGGTATGTAGGTAGATAGACAGACAGACAGATAGATAGATAGACATATAGACAGATCGATCGATCGATAGATAGACATATAGAAAGATATATAGATAGATAGATGGGTAGATAGATAGATAGATAGATAGACAGATAGATAGATAGATAGACAGATAGTGAGATCGATAGATAGATAGATAGATAGATAGATAGATAGATAGAAAGATAGATAGATAGATAGATAGATAGGTAGATAGATAGGTAGATAGATAGATGAATAAATAGACAGACAGATAGATAGACAGCTGACACACACAGTCGAAGACAAACAAAGAAAGACTGAAAACCAAGTAATGCATTTGATTGTATTGAACCGTATTGTGTGTAGAACGAAAAGCGACCGTCAAAGGAAATCAGAAAATAACCGCGGGAAGTACCAATTTGCTATTGGGTGGTTCCCAGAAGCTTTTATCTTGTGAAGGCCCCGGTGAAGTTGCCATGGTTACCTGTCGCTATAAGGTATCCATGGTTTCATTCTGTTCCCTCGGAATCGTATCCAATCAGACGGTTCCCATGGTAACCACAGAATAAAAAGACCGCGTAACGAATGTTATACTTAATAGCAATATGCCCATACGGTTTGATATGTTAAAGGGATGCAATGAAAATTTTTTTCATAATCAGGTGAATCATGCGTCACAAATGGCGCAGGAAATTGCACGAGCATTCTTTGTAAACGCTTGGAATTTGCTATGATGTTTTCTATTTCACGGAGCGCTGGTTAATATTTAGTGTATGCGTGCCAGAATACCGCACTACCTCGAATCGTATATGCATAACTCGTATTGTGTGTGCCCCGACAAGTGCCGCATAATAAGTAGTCCTCATCGCTTATTGCAAAATAGTTTCTCGTTTTGTCATACTCAATAGTATAGATGGTAAATAGAAAATTCTTAGTAAGTAATAATCAATAGTTAATTAATAGATATATAGTCGAGTTTAAGAAAAAAATTAACTGTAATTTTACCTTGCCTGTATTACATCCTGTTGTTGTTGTTGCTTTTTTATGGGGTCTTGGTAATTATTTTTTTTCCAAACTCATTTCACTTTTTTTCGGGATCTTATTATGAACATGAATCATCCTGGCTGGACACCTGGGCAAGCTTTGTGTAAAAAGGCTGAATCCTTGTTTATAGCAAATTAATCAGCTTAATGTTAATTTCAACGGTACGGTATTCGACATAACCTATAGATTCAGTTCCCGTCTGTCTATATGTATATATATATATATATATATTCCTCTATGCAGATAGATAGACTATGTAGATGTATCTATCTAACTATCATCTATCTATCTATCTATCTATCTGTCTATCTAACTAGCTATCTATATGGTTACAAGTCATTCTATCAATCTATGCGTCTATCTATCTCTATCTGTCTATCTATGTATCTATCTATCCATCTACCTATCTATCAATCTATATATATCCATCTATCCATCCATCCATCTATCTATCTATCTATCTATCTATCTATCTATCTATGTGTCTGTCTGTCTGTCTGTCTGTCTGTCTATCTATCTATCTGTATCTATCTATCTGTCTATCTATCTACCCGCATTTATCCATCTATCTGTCCATCTATCTATCAATCTGTCTGTCTATCTATCTATCAATTTATCTACCTACCTATATCTATCAATCTATCTATATCAATCGATCAATCTATCTATTCAACTATCTAACTATCTATCTGTCTATCTAACTATCTACCTCTCTATCTGTCTACCATCCTATCTAACTAGCTATCTGTATAGTTACCAATCTTTCTATCCATCTGTCCGTCTATCTATCTACCAGTCTATCTATCTATCTAACTATCTGCCTCTCTAACTATCTATCTATCTATCTACCTATCTATATATCTATCTTTCAGAATTACAGTTTGTTATAACTTTGTATTGGAACTTGTTTTGGTTCTTTGATGTCCAAATGCAGTTATACTGTTTTTCGTTTTTTTTGCGCGGTTACTTGAATTTCGTAGCGGACACTGCCGAGGGGGTTCTGAGGCAGCAACACGACGAGCAGCGTGGAATTATGACAGGTAGATTGCTGCTAGTCTCTAATTATGCGGCAACGTTGCACAAAACTTGTCTTCAAGCCACACACTTTTTCACTGCCTCCAAAAGTGCTCACAATTTATCGAGAAATTTACGGCTGGCTTCACCGTTTACCCCTCCATACATGTTCCAACACAACAACTATATACGACAGAAAAATAAACAATACGGTTTACATCCTTTCTCTTCAGTTTTATAGCCAGGACCTTGGGGGCATATATATAAGAAGGTCAGGCTAGGTCAGGTTAGGTTAGGTTAGGTTAGTTCTTATATCTGTTGTAAGGTTATGTTTAAATAAAATGCTGAAGTACAAAATAGCCGTTTTCCACTTCTTTTTTTGGGGGGGAAGGGGGGAGGGGGTGAGAGGGGGTGGATTTTCTCACGAAAAGGTTAAAAATAGCCACCCCCTCTGTCTCTTTTCTGTATACCTTTATTGAGAATTCATAGTCAATAGAGATCTCTTTATAGAAACGTGGCAACCCCGCAACCGCCGACGTCTTCATTGTCGCTGCCAAAAAGAAGAGAGAAGCGCGCCGAATTCAAAAGATGACCGTGTGATTTGTTTGCCCCGTCCAATGGACAACTAACAAAAGGGAAAAAGCTCCATTATCGGGAGGAAAAGTTCTCGCCCTTTTTCACACTTCCTGACTGGTTTTTAAGAATGACCCGCTCCGAAACTATTACCAGTGGTGAAATTCACGTGAAAGACATGATATTGTCATGTTCGGAAATCTTGTCGACTTATTATATTAGTAATCTTTTAGTATGTCGTCGATTCAGTGGCACTTAGCTGGTTATGGAAGAAGCTGCGCTGACCTCCCACCATGTGATGGAAAGTAATTTTCAGCTTTTAATGAGCCTCTTTGTGAGGCCCCATTGAATTGCAGCACCCCCTGGTGTGCGAGCGAAACAAACAAGTTGCAATTTATTTCCTATATTACCTTTTTAATAATGATCAACACACACACACACACGGGATGGCCTCAACTCTCTTTAACAGCATTCCAATAGCGAGTCATTAGAAAGACGTAAGCAAGTAGTAAAACCAATCAACCTGTCGCTATTTATGAACGGCATAAAACGCCAAGTGCTTAATTCGATTATAACGGGAACCGGCGCGGTTTTATATATTCTGCGCAATATAGCGACTGTAATTTATAACTGCAGTTTACTTTTATGGGTTTCCTTAAGGGATCTAGAGGATTGTGCATATAGATATTGCAGATATATAGAATGGTTATAAGTTTGGGAAGTCACGTGACTATGACGTCACAGACTTCGGTTATAGTCACCCGCCTAACCACAGGTTTCTCAACAATAAGTTGTTCAGGTTCCACACGATGTGCATGTGCGGTCACGTGACTGTGACGTCATTCGTGAGGAACTGCATTAGAGTTAATTCATCCAGTATTAGCTAGCAAATTTGACGCCCATGCTCTATATGTTACACCATTGTTAACAAGTCATTATCATGATTCAACAAGTTACCGTCAGTCATGTGACTGTGACGTCATTCGTAAAAGCTGCCTAGTACTCTTATTCTTTTATACTTTCACGTATAGATTCATTAACAAAGATTGCAGTACACATGTCCGCTTTTCTTGATCACGTGACTGTGACGTCATCCATAGCCAATGAGCTGAGTATCAATCTATAGGCCCATGATATCATGATCCATGTTTGGTCAGCGGTTTATCAGTCACGTGTCACGTGACCTTTAAATGTAACTTAAACAGAACACCGTATAAACTGCAAGGAGAAAACACACGTACATTCTANATGGTTATAAGTTTGGGAAGTCACGTGACTATGACGTCACAGACTTCGGTTATAGCCACCCGCCTAACCACAGGTTTCTCAACAATAAGTTGTTCAGGTTCCACACGATGTGCATGTGCGGTCACGTGACTGTGACGTCATTCGTGAGGAACTGCATTAGAGTTAATTCATCCAGTGTTAGCCAGCAAATTTGACGCCCATGCTCTATATGTTACACCATTGTTAACAAGTCATTATCATGATTCAACAAGTTACCGTCAGTCATGTGACTGTGACTTCATTCGTAAAAGCTGCCTAGTACTCTTATTCTTTTATACTTTCACCATAGATTGCAGTACACATGTCCACTTTTCTTGATCACGTGACTGTGACGTCATCCATAGCCAATGAGCTGAGTATCAGTCTATAGGCCCATAATATCATGATCTATGTTTGGTCAGCGGTTTATCAGTCACGTATCACGTGACCTTTAAATGTAACTTTAACAGAACACCGTATAAACTGCAAGGAGAAAACACACGTACATTCTAAAGTACGACGTATTTATGTCTGCAATTTGAAATATTCCTTTGCGTAATGGTCGTCTGCTTCTGAATAGTTTCAGTTATTCATAATATGCATACCTTCCTGTTATCGGGAACGATTTCACTCGGATATTTGTCATCGTGCTCGCTCTATGGTCGACTGCTTTCAAATCTGTTGGTTTAAATTACAGGAATTTGTGATTCTCTGAATTCTGATGAAAACATCGGCTTAACTTGTAGCTTAAGTCGATTAACCTATTGGCGCCATACTGGTGGGAACCATATCCGTATGACTGAAGTCCGAAAGCGCTTCCGATGAAATCGATCAAAATTGTGCCAGGCAAATGAGTAAAGTTGCCACCACCCTTTTTTATCCATAGGCGTGGGAAGTCTGAATCATTAGCAGCCTTTCTGCAGGAGAGAGAAAAGACTTGTGTCCCCATGGAGAACCGGCGGTATATTATCAGATCCCAACCGGCCCCAGAGCCCAACTGGCATATGCACATCACAGATAGGTACATTACATGGATAGATAGGATAGATAGACAGATGCATACGTTTAGACAGGAAGATAGGTAGATCGATAGATAGATGGATAGATGGACATATGTATTAGTGACGTTCTGGGACCGGTTGGGGTTCTGATGGAATGCGAACCGGCGGCTGATTCCTTGGCGTATAATACCAGTCTGCGGAGAATAGTTGTGAATCTTGGAAGAATCTTCCGTGTTATCACTGAATCTCAAATGAGAGAAGTTTGTACCTCCTCTCTTGCTTTTGCTTATCAAGTTACTCGTTACGTGGTTCATCAATTATGCAGATGAGTTTAATCCCTCAAAGTTTCGGCACCAATTTGCATCAGGTCCCCGAGGAAATAAGAGAAGCCATTCGGAATTTTCTCCCGAGCGGATTCTGAATAATCCCGCGCTGCCATGTTACATACTCTTAATGATTTCAGCTTTTATTTATAATACCTCAGATATATAGTTCAGCGTAGATTGAACAGGCGTTGTCATTATAGGGCACGATGACATCAGTCACGTGACCGGTAAGTATCAGTTACGGCGAAGATTCTCCGATGACGAGAACAACAATCAGCTGATCTCCAAACCGCCAAGATGGCGGACCCTTCTAAACGCATGAGCCGTATATTCAATGAAAGCATAGATTGAACATGCGTGTCACTATGGCAGAAGACGGTAAATGGAATTCAAGCCGCCGCAAGTCAAGATGGCGGTGGGTGGGCGGGCTACACGGCACCCGAAGGGAGTGTCCGCCACGCTAGACGTAAAAAAGCCAAAAAGCTGAGGCGGGCTGGCAGCTTGTAATTTCTTGGGTACCGACGTTTCCCCTGAGCGAGAAGGGGGAAGCGCCGTGTAAAACGTGTAATGACTACGTTAACGCTAGACTCTTTTCACTTAAATTGACCCTCTCTTCCGGCCTATTGCTTACTAATTTCCACGAGGTACAAAAATTATACACTCCCTTTTTTCTGGCATAACTATTATGTGCTTGCCCAATGTTCTCCTCTCCTCTTATTCGCTTTTTTTCTGCTCCATCACCTCATAAGGATGGAGACATATATATAATATGTTTTGTCAAGTAATTCCAGCCGCCACATTAAACTTTAAAGACGCGGGTTCTCTCTCTCTCTCTCTCGTTCCAATATTATAATTCGCCTGAGTATATTTTCACGAATAATAAAAATGATTATCCGAAATAGCCCGTGGGCTGCTCAATTTGTTGGTGTTCCTTTTGGGTGGTTCGCTATATGTCGTTTATGCGTGCGCCATCTGTTAGCGATATCTATCTATCTATCTATCTATCTATCTATCTATCTATCTATCTATCTATCTATCTATCTATCTATCTATCTATCTATCTATCTATCTAACTATCTATCTATCTATCTGTCTATCTATCTGTCTATCTAACTATCTATCTATCTATCTGTCTGTCTGACTGCCTATCTACCTACCTATCTATCTATCTCTCTCTCTCTCTCTCTCTCTATCTATCTATCTGTCTATCTGTCTATTTCTCTATCTATCTATCTATCTATCTGTCTGTCTGACTGCCTATCTATCTATCAATCTTTCTATCCACCTACCTAAATGTACCTTTCTCCATTTTGAAGCTCGGTCCAAACTGAGGTTTTTGGATGCTATTTGTTACTGTCCGTTACAAGTACTGCCCGAAAATCAGGGCGGGATTTCCACATCTAGCGTTCAAGAGTGGGCAAAGAACAAACATTTGTTCAAAGGTATTTGAAATTTTGAAGAGTTCTACTTATCTTATCGCTGGCCAGTTTTTCAAAGAACTGTTTTGGGATCCTGTACAGGCTTGACGCGAGATGTAAAACATGACCGCCGTAGAGAATCGTGTTATTGAGAGACTATGACACGAAGGAGCAACAACCAAAAGCAGCCCAAGTATCTGCAGTTTTTTCCAGTAATTTACGACATTTGGCCTGCTGTGAAGTGTCAAATGGCCGTTAAGCATCTCCTCTCCACTCGCCTATTACAAAAACTAAATGGCCCAATCGCCATTTTGGGCCAANGGGCGGGATTTCCACATCTAGCGTTCAAGAGTGGGCAAAGAACAAACATTTGTTCAAAGGTATTTGAAATTTTGAAGAGTTCTACTTATCTTATCGCTGCCCAGTTTTCAAAGAACTGTTTTGGAATCCTGTACAGGCTTGACGCGAGATGTAAAACATGACCGCCGTAGAGAATCGTGTTATTGAGAGACTATGACACCAAGGAGCAACAACCAAAAGCAGCCCAAGTATCTGCAGTTTTTTCCAGTAATTTACGACATTTGGCCTGCTGTGAAGTGTCAAATGGCCGTTAAGCATCTCCTCTCCACTCGCCTATTACAAGAACTAAATGGCCCAATCGCCATTTTGGGCCAAGAGCCCTTCTAATTACAAAGCCGTTTTTACTGCCTCCCAGACCCACGACCATGCTGGTCATTTTTAGTGAAGGTCGCGCACATCAGCGATTAAAAAAAATCAAAAGCAATAATGGCTAAAACACTCATCTGTATTCAAATGAACCTTCATAAATTGCGTAATACAGTTCTGCGAGATGGGATTACTGCTAGGACCAGATTTCTCCACGCGGTTGCCAAGATGGTCTTTTGTGTTGATCGCAGTATATGAAATTTGGGACTTCTTTTAGACGGGGGATTCATTTTTGCAAGGTAAGGGTAGGGATGAATAAAATTGCGCAATAAGATGGAACTACTACTGGGGACCAGATTTCCCTGCTGCTGCTGCTGCCAAGATTGGTCTATGGGTTATCTCACTGTGTGGTGGACCTCTTTTGGACAGGGGACCTGTTTTAGCAAGTTTGTTTAAGACTTAGGGTAGGTAGGACTGATTTTGGCAAGCCATGTCTGGCCCCCAGAGAAAAGCAACGGCGGGGTTACTTTTAGCCGACATGCCTGCCAGGCATAGTCTTCGACGAACGCTGCGATTGGTTGGTTGGTTCAACCCCCGCGCCGTACTTCAGCTTCAGTCGCTAGTTGGACGTTGAAGAGGAAGGAGCTCTGTGCGCCGTGTTCGTTTGTTTTCAAAATCAACTGAAAACTTTGTGAATCAGTTGCAAACCTTTTTAATTTTTAGAAGCACAAAAACCGTTACTGGAATCGATAAACTCGTGTGGTTTTCAAACTGGTTTCAATCATTGGTTTTTGAATCGTCGATGGGATATTGCAGAAAGGAATATGTGGATTCGGCGGCTTTGAAATAGCGATCGAAGCTCTTGATTGGAGAGAAACATTTGTGTTTCACGCGCGCCCTTCGTCAAAATTGTCTCTCTCATGCGGTTAGTAATTTCCTCGGTCGTAAAAACAAGTATACGAGCTGTTAAGACTGCAGCTAAAGTGGTGCTGAAAAATTCTTTCTGGGACGGAAAAAGTCCCTTTTTTGTCAAAATAAAAAAGTCAACCAAGGGAAGGAAGGGTCCAAGATCATAAAATGAATCATGTAATGGTTTTTATATTTTGGCTGTTGCGGATCACACGACGAGCTGCACTGTAATAAAGCGTGATTTTGTAGCCGAGCAAAAAGGGCCCTTTGTGAAAGCCAGGGCTGTCAGAATTTATGATCTTCAGTGTCCCATTGGACCATCCAATGACCATTCGCCTCCCCTGCGGCTAAGAAATATGGAAAACACGGCCAAGAATAATATTCAAGAAAGGGGCATGCGGGAACCTTTTTTTAAAATTTTAAATATATATTAATTTTTTTAAAAATTGTCTGTTCTTGTAAAAGATGAGATAGTTGCGAACCCCCCTCTACCCCCGGTCCCTATGCCAGCACAAAAGGCGCTAAATTTCAATGAATTTATTGCACTGAGAGAGACTAGACAGTCCGGGGTATTTGGGGGGGGAGGGGTTGTCCCCTTTCCCGTAATAGCTTTTGTCCGTTGTTATAGGGTAAGAGGTTTTCGTTGTATACGTCGGATAAGCAATAGTGGACCGGAGAGGGAGAGGGAGAGAAACAACTTAACCGGCGGTTCGCTTGATCAACCCTCTCTCTTTTCAATGAAATACCTCGATTTACTGTACTTAAATTATCATTACCAATTCATCCATTAGAAGATGTCCGCCAATCAGGGAAAAATTAGACATTCAAATAACCGTGTGCTGTTCCGCCTTAGTTTTTGGGCAGTGGTTAAAAGGAAAGAGTGTTATTATTAGGGTTTCGTTCTCGTTTTTAATGATTCATTCATTGGAAGACGTCCACCAGTTAGGGAAAAATTGCAATATTCAATAACCGTGTGCTTGACAATGGGGGAATAAAAGGTTCCGCCCTAGTTTTCGGGCAGTGGTTAGAAAAAAGAATTCATTCATTGGAGGATGTTCACCAATCAGGAGGGTTTACATATTGTTTTTTTTTAAATAAAGGTACGCGTGATCGAAATTCCGCCCTAGTTTTCGGGCAGTGACGATAAAGAAGGATATGGTCACAATGCATATGTCATTTATCCCTTCATCCATTATATATACGCCAATTAAAAAATTTGCAGTTGCGTAAAACGGTGTACTTGAGCCAAAAATCCGCCCACGTTTCGGGCAGTGATTTAAGTGAATGCCATTATTTTTATTTGATTACGTACTTTTGTTCATTGGTTCATTGGAAGACGATCCCGCCAATGAGATTTTTTAAAAAATGAATTAAGAAGCGGTTTATGCTTGATCGAAATTTCGCCCAAGTTTTCGGGCAGTGATAAAAAAAGAATGTTATCGCCATGACTTTCATTCATATTTGTAGCCATTCATTCATTTAGATTAGAGAATTTAAAAAGATGTGCTTTTAAGAGACAGGAAAAAGGGGTCCCGCCCAAGTTTTCGGGCAGTGAGACAGAGATGTTCGTGTTGAGAGACCATTTCATTAAAAGAGAGGGAATCGTCGATTGTATTATCGCCCTACTCCTCACCTCGACCAGGTCGCGGGCACCGATGCAATTTCCACGCTCTAATGAAGAAGAACCATCACAAGGCCTCGTAGGAGCCTCAAACAAAGACCACAGCAAATAGATAAATAGGAATTCTCCAGAGAATCCCGAGAATTCCTTTCCACCCGTGTTGCTCAGGCAGGGTAGAGGGAGACACAAAATCCAGTGAAAATACGTGGAAATAATTTTGACGGTTACAACCTTCTTGACAAGGTAGAAAAAACTAGCACCGAAACCGCAGGATAACCTTCATGACCTGTTCATTTTTTTATTTAAAAAAATACAGTTTCCTGCGGTTACCTCAAACTTTCTCATCGTATTATTAAGAGAGAAAAAAACGATGTAATTAATTCCTGTCCGTGCTTAACATAATTGGAATTAAATTTAAGTTGTTGACATTGCAGGAATCGACGGTTCTCCATTATGAATAGCATCGTATACGTGATTGCCATCGTGTGGTTCCACATTCACCTGGTGCTGAGCAGATCCTTGGGTGAGTAATCAGATTCAGTAATCGTTTTGGAGTCATCGGTTTTGAAAGTGTCTGTAATCTCAGCTGGCGTAGTTTTAAAAAGGAAGAAAAAGGTGAGGGATTCCGGTGTGGGAATCGTCTAATTGAAGTGCATTAACGCCTAAAGAATCCCATTAACAAGTCATTAAGGCTAGAAATTGCCCCTGCTGAGTAATCAAGTTGTAATCGGCGTGATGAAAGAACAGTAGTAAATCCGTTGGTAATCGATGTGTTTTTAATGTTTGCTCGCTAATGGCACAAACCGTTTTTTCCCCAACTAAGTAATCAGTGATGCAGAGTAATCGGTTATGCGTCTGTAACCGTTTACAGGGGCAGTAATCGTTTGTCACTGGGCCAGAAACCCGGTTGCAACGCTTGTGTAACGCTTTGATAATCGTACATTAATTAACGTGTTTTTTTTAGTAACCGTTTTGAAGAATCGATTTGTAATCGGCTCATCTATATACGGTAATCACAGAGTAATCAGTCTTCTGTAACCGTATATAGGAATCCAGATGACGTAATTACACAGTCATCACATGTGATTACTAATAACGCTTTAGTAACCGTTCTGCAAGGTTCGATTCGCGCTATTCATATGTATGGGATTTGGTTCTCAGCTGTTGTCGTATCGTAATCACTCAAGGAATCGCATATAGTAATCAAATCAGTCATCCTGTAATCATGCCTAGCGATCAGTAAACTAAACAAATAGTAATCAGTGGAAACGAGTAATCGATTCCATTAACCATTTTAAACGTTCTGTCGTTCGAGTTTCCAAATTCTTTTCGAACCGGTTTCCGTTACTTTGAAAAACCGTTTGTGTCACTTTTGGAAAACCTTCTCCCCCCCTCTAAAAAAGCAAGGTGTAATACTCATCTATATAGCCTCTCGCGGACGCCACCAATAAAACGGTGTAGACCGCTTTGGGTCTGCCATAGAAAAAACCGTGAAAGCTTGGCACGTGAAAAACAAGTTTCATCTCTAGCGATGGTTATCTCTGGGCTGTCTGTAAATAGGCAGTGTTGCACTTTGGGTTCCAGTCCTTTTTTCTCCCCTTCCTGTTTGAGGGTAAAACACCACGTGACCTGTGGGGCCCTCTCTATTCTTTTCAATCTATTGGAGAATTGATTCTTCCTCACTCACATTTAGCTGCAGAAAAAAAATGCAAAATTAGATTAGATGGCTGCATCTAAGACCAGGAATCTCGAGGTTCCCTGAATTCTTTCTTTGAATTTCTTGAATGAAATTCTTTGAATTTTGTTGTTGAATTTTTAGTTACATTCTCATGTTGGTTTATTTATGTTTGGATGTATTTGCTATTTACGTATTGATATTTATTATATTTTTTGCTTTATTTTCCATTTATACTTATTTTTGTTTGTTTTTTAATCATTCCTGGATATATTTTTATAAAATTTGTTTAGGTTCTTATTTGTTTATTTTTTTAAGTGTTTTTTTTTACTTTTCTAAACGGATATTTTATATTTTTGAATCTCCCCCCGTTTTTGCCTGTGTGTGTGTTTCTGGTTTGTGTCTGCGTGTTGTGAAGCTTTTAAGACACTTCGATGGGACGTTTTACGACGTGCCTTTGTCAGTGACAATCCTCTTTCCCCTCCTACCCCCCGCACCCCCCTTGAAAGGAACTTGTCGAGGAATCCGTGGCACCTTGGAAGACAACCGTTAAAATGTCGAATGCAGCCTCCTTTCTCGTGGCAGAACCTCACTGACAATCTAATTGAAACGACCTTGACAAGGTCGAGTCGTCAATTGACGTTAATCGACACCTATCTTGCTTGGGGAAGCCTTCTTTAAAAATTTCCGTCAATAATGACACATATGATTTAATTATTATTCATCAAAATACTTAACGTGTAATTGGGATGAATAAATGTAACTGTGAGTTGGGTTTATGTTGGATAATGGAAGGATAATTAAGTGTTTTGAATGAAGCTGTTTTGAGTGAAGCTGTTTTGTGATTACTAATTTTAATATTATGTATTAATGTAATAACGAAATTAAATTTAAGTAATCAAGTGATTTTGATCTAAAATCATAGCTGTAAATTGTAAATTGTGAACAAAGAATCGTAATAATTTTCAATACTGTTTAATTTAAAATTAGAACGGATTTATTGCTTTCTATCTAATTTTTACTATACACTTGAGAGGTGTAATTGTTTTATTCTATTATTTTTATTGTTTTAATGTAATTGTTATTATTATATTAAGTTTAATGTTTAAGGAGATATTGCGGTTCGCCTGTAACGGTTGATATTGTTTGCGATATTCTCCTCCGGTATCGCGAATAGAATCTCATGTGTGTGACCATATGTGGACGAGAGGTGGTTGGCGCGAGTACAAGGCCCCTCTTTTGAATTATTCATGATTTCAAATATTTTTTCCTCGTCTTTTTTGGCTTCTTGAATCATCCGCTATTGTTGTTTTTTTTTAAATATAATCATCGATACGAGTTTAAGATATTATTTGATACTTAATTGTAAATAACTTTTATGACAAGTCTATAAGTTAATACAAGCTGCAAGGTTAAGGAAGGGGCTAATATAGAATTTCTCATTTGTTTGCAACTCACATAGA
Organism: Leptestheria dahalacensis; assembly: GCA_022114935.1. NCBI lineage: Eukaryota > Metazoa > Arthropoda > Branchiopoda > Diplostraca > Leptestheriidae > Leptestheria > Leptestheria dahalacensis. Next base: position 22,031 of record JAIQCU010000612.1, on the reverse strand, counting down.
TACAGAGATTGTTACTACTCGGATGGTTAGATAGATACATAGATGTGTAGTTAAATTGTTAGACAATTAGATAGGTAGATGGATAGATAAACTAATAGTTGGATACATAGGTAGGCAGATAGATAATTTGACAGATTATAGATAGATACATGAATATATTGTTTCAATTTAAAAAATCAAATAGGCAAATGGATAGATAAAACCAATAGGTAGATAGATAGATAGAGAAACACATGGATAGATAGATAGATGGTTAGACAGAATGTTACTAGCCAGATGGGTAGATAGATAAACGGATAAGGGCTGTTGAAAAGAGGGTGTATCTAAGAAAAAATGGGAAAGAGGGTGAAACAGTGGAACGTACAAGGAAATGTCTTGAATTTTCCATTTGTTATACTGTCGTGGGCACAGATGTAGCCGTTTGTTTTTCACCACGTCCCTACAAAAAGGAGAAACAAATAAGCCGCGCCATCAGCAGTGGAACGCATCAAGTGGAGCGTGGTGGAATTCCAAGCTCTGTATATCGTTTGGAATTTTTGTTATAAACTGGTCTGTCAACGGAGAGATACTAGTTTCACAAAGAGTTTCACTTGGCTATATCGAGTTCCAGATTCCACGTCATTCCACTTGATTCCACTTAACTATGTCAAGTTCCACGCGGTTCTAATAAGGTTCCACTGAATTCCACCAACCTGTACCTACTAATCTCAAATTCCACCCAATTCCTCCGAGTTCCACAAGTATGGCTCATTCCCACCAAGAAATTCCCTCGAATTCTTCAGAATTCCACTAAATGACTATGAGAACAGAATTCCACTGAATTCCACCCAACTGTACCTATCAATCCCAGATTCCACGCCCAGTTCCACAAAACTTCCACCACATACTCAAGTCTACCCCAATATCCAAATCCAGCCCCAGTTCACAATTCCACTATAGATTCCAATGAATTCCACCTCTCGAGTGGAGCGAACCCTTGAAAAGTGAAACAGACGGTTCTCTTGTAAAACCTGAAATGTCACACATGTTTCTCCGACCCCTTTTTGCATGGCTTCTTTCATCTGCACATTGAGTTGAACACGAGAGGGAGGAAAGAGGCAGTCACGCTGGACACACATGTTCCCTGCCCGGCCAGACAGGAAGGGTCGCTGTTTCAAAGAAGAGATCAAGATAATCGATTAAAAAGCAATTAATTATCGGTTGTGGCCTGCAGCCTTGAAGAGATGACAAGAATTGGCGCTGAATCATGCTCCGAATTAACTGTGCTGCCATTGGCTGAAAAGGAAGCCACTTGCCATGATGAAGAGTTTTTTTTTATTTTTAAAAATAATTAATTGTGTTTAATTTAATTGAGGACTTTAATTTATAGTTTTCTTAACCTTAAGATTAACTTAAGAATCTGTAGTTTTGATGCATTGTGTCGAGCTATGTGATAAAATCATGACACTAACATGTTGGATGTCGCACAGGAACTTATTGAAGATCAATCAAGTTAATTACGACCGGTACATTTAACTGAGTCTCGGGTCGAGATTCCAGTGGTGAAAAGTTCCACTTTGCTCCATATTATCTGGTGGTCAAGCATTTTCCGGTGCCTTGATGTGGAATTCCACTCATTCCCAGTCGTGCTTAAAAGTTGCTGGAGTTCCACGCAAGGGGGTATAGTGTGGAACTCGGAAAAGTTGGACCAGATTCCACTCAGTTCCAATTTGTTCCAAAAACTAAAATTGTCATCTGGCAAGGAGTGCTAGTATTGGATTGAATTCCACCCAGTTCCACCAAGTTCCACTTTGCTCCAAATCTTCAGATCGCTCTTTTTGTCCAACCTTGACTAATTCCAAAAGATGGAATCGGGACTATTCGACCCAGTTCCACTTCGCTCCATTACCTTTACACAGCCCCCTCTTCTCCAACCATTTCCATTCCACAAGCCTGTTACTTGGGATACTGGTTTTGGGTAGATCAATGCAAAGTGCTGGTAAGACGTCTTACACTGTAAAACTGTATGAATTCCACTTATTCATCTTGGAGCAAGAGACTCAAAATTCCACTTGATTCCAAACCGTTCCAGAGTGGAATGCAAAAATCACCCTTTTTTTAATTAAAAAAAAAGCTCCAGTGGTGCCACCTAGCGGACACAAAGAACAACCAGGGGTGGGTCCATGAAGCTGTTACCGGGGGTCTGGTAGACTAGAATAAACACATCGATCTCTGTCACGAGGAAAGTGGCCTGCTTTGAGAACTCTTTGTCCCTCTGGGCTGTGCAAAAAGGCTTGCAATCAATGCACCCCGAGTCCCCACCACGCCCTTCCACCAGAGGGGGTTCGCAGGTCCACGGGACTGTGTTCCGAGTTATCAGGTCTTCTCAAGATTGTCTCGGGATTCTTGAAATTTTCAGAGATTTTTGTTTATTTTCTGAAATATTTGGGACTTTCAGGGATTTTTAAGGGATTTTTGGGAAACATGTCAGGAATCTTTTTTTCAGATTTTCTGAGATATTTGGGATTTTTTTAATGTCTGGGATGTTTGGGATTTTTTGGGTTATTAAAAGGAATTTCATTCCAGATTCTTATGAGGTTTTAGTTAAAGTGTTGAAGGATTTTCAGACTTGCGAACCCTGGCCTTTGACTTCTTTTTTTCCCTCCGAGAGATCTTCCCTTAAAGGGGGGATTCACGGAAGCCATTAGCCAGGAATCTCCCCTTTTCCCATCCGTGTTTGAACCGTTCTGTCGTACTCACAGAAAAAGTTGGACAAAAGTAAGCACTGGTAAGACGTCTTATACGGTCCGACTTGACCTTAAGAATTCTTATAATATCAAAGGTATATTAGTTGAATTTTAACTACCAAAGCGGAATAGGAATGAATGGAAACGTCCTGGTAAGACGTCTTATACTGTCTGAATAAAATTTATTAATGTTTTGAGACATTTATAACTTTAAAAATCAATATTCTCTTATATACTTGTATATTTATTCGTATAGAAGTTCCACGAAGGTTGAATCAGTGTAAAGTATTGGTAAGACGTCTTATACTGTCTGAATTCCACTTCTGCATGTTCTAAGACAGGCCGAATCCAGTTCAGTCGACGACCTTGGTCTTCAAGTCGAGTCGAGTCAAAATCGATGGTACGCAGCACAAATGTCGAGTCGAGTCAACAAGTCGAGTCAAGTTAGTCGACTTGCAAAAACACGAGTCGAGTCATTTAACGCAAACATCCGTATCGTTATGTGTAGTTAAGATGCGTCAGTACGATGAAGTATGTTAATCAGACGCTGAGAGGAGAAGGTCTGAAACCCTTCGCTTCCTTGAGGTTGGTGAGGGGAAAATGGGAAAAGCCTTGAGCAGCAACGGAGGGGGTTGTTAATCTCTCATGCCCAAGTTGATTTGATTCTTTTATCCAGCCGAGCAAGTCGACTGGAAAACCATAATCATCAGCAAAACCGGGGTTCGCCACGCTCCCAATTTCACGCTCCTCTCTCTCCATGGACATCAACGATTAATACTTTTCGACCCCAAAGTTCCCCTTTTTTGGGGTTTCTCACTTGTAAATCTAATTATTTTTAATTGATTATGAGAAATTCTTAATCTTTAATGTAATGATAATCAGTAAATATTTATAACAATTTAGTAATTTAAAGAATGAATAAGAAATTATTTTATAATTAGATTAAAATATTTAGCACCGGTTTTGGAATATTATTGAATTATTATTGAATGAAGCAGTTCATCAGTATGATGTACAGACATATCGATTATGTGTTAGGATGTCATTATTTGTGTTGATAATCTGATATGCGCCTAATATAAACTAATATCAGCAATGGAAACTAACAGTATTATTGTATTTTCTTATTAATATAATTAACTAATTTAATTATTATGTAATAAATTTAATAACATAAAGTATAATCAAATGACATAACTTAATGAGTGATAACATGAAAATGGATATGCCCAGTGCTAAAACCAGCAGGTCAACCAGCTCTGGTTCCTTGCTTAATCTGGAACGAGGAACTGCTGAAACTGCTGATATTCACCCAAATCCAACAGTCAGATGGTTAGCAGTAGGTCGTTCAGCTGCTGTTTTTTTTTGCATTGGGTTATATCGAGCTCCGTTTATATCTTTAAACGAAATGATTCTTGATAAAAAAAGGAAATAAGAATGAGCCGGACTGCTAAGAAGGGACAAAGGGATATTAGGGGATCGATAGCCTCTTGCTAATAGCAATCGATAGCTAAATGGACGCTTTAGTTATTGTTGGATATGCTCCAAAGTGGTTTTGGGGGCCAGACGATAAGCTTTATCGATTCTTGGCCCTTCTTTCTCGGCTATAGTCAAAAGTCCTTCTCCTCGTTGAATATTCAAACACACGGTTGCCGTCTCTCTTTTACCCATTCCGTAATTTATACCTTTTATTTATTCGATTGCACTTGATTGATTTGTAAAAGGGATACATTGATTTTGGACATTTATATTAAAATTGAATCAATGTATTTTGCCAGATTGTTAGATTGTTGACTAATTTACGTGATAGTCTATTTATATAATTATGTCAATTAAAAAGAAGAATGAATATATCCCTATCTTGATATATATGGATTCGGTTTCTATTTAATTTGAATTAAAAGTCGTTTGTTTAATTTAACTCCAATTATATATTATCTAATTCTATTCTGTTTAAATCGACGCCGCCGCGGTTGTTTCCAGAGGTTACGATCCCCTTCTTTTGATTTATTTTAAAGCTCATAAAGGTCTGATTGCCTTGGCTGCCTCTCTTCCAGCAAAACAACGAATAAATATAAAAATACATTTTAAAAAACGGGGAAATTGGTATCATAATGCCAACCTTTGCGTATAACTACACAAAAGTTAAATGCTTTACCAATTCAAATAAAATATATTAAATCAAGACTTGGATATCGCTTGTATTGATTCTAATTGACTAAATTGCAGAATTGGATTAAATTACATGGCTGTACATTGAAACACCCGTAAGTTCCTCAGGTCGACGGTAACCCTATAAATTGAATGGCAATTGATTGATTTAAGTATTAAGTTTAATGAGATTGATTTGATTAGATTGTATTGGTTGATAACATGTAACAAAATTGTGAGATTCGTGTGAATCATTGAGTCATTTCGAGAGTACGAGTCATTGGAGAATCGTGAAAGAAAGTAGGGGAAAAAGTGGCGGACCCCCGTTGGTTATTTTGTATAAGGAGAGCCGTGGTGTTCAAGGGCGATAACATCACGGCCAGCAATAATGGCTTCCAAGTCAGACATTTGTTATTCTTGCCTATCTCTCGCTCTTTCTCTTTCTTTTCGTTGGCTTTTTCCTTCTTTTCTTTTTCTATTTTCTTTAAAAGTCTCCTCTGTTTCCTTTAAAGCAGAAGAGCGCTGCAACGGCTGATTCTCTTTGAAGAGGATATCTGTACAGCTCCCCCGTGAGAGCAGCAGCGATCTTCGACGGAAGAATCGTTCAAGAATCATACGTGAATCGTTCTTTTTCGAGCATTTTGCGGGGTTTTATATAGGAGTTGGTGTTTCGGTTGGTAAAGAATCGTATAAGAATCCTGCGTGAATCTTTGAACAGTTTTACGTATTTAGGTTGTTTGAGATGGGAATAACTCGATCAAGGAATCATCGAGTCATACTCAAGATTCGTTTCAGAATCGTGTAATAACCGCCGTTGAATGGTGGTTTTTAAGTCGATATATCTGTAATTTTATTAAGTTTGTCTAATAGGTAATTAATTGCAGTAGATAGTTATACATCATTCGCGTTCCTGGACTAGTGAGTCATTGATGAGTCATTTGAACTGTTTACTTTTGAGTCGAATGACTCGTTTTCAAGAATCATCCCAGAATCTGTGTAGGCCATCTGAGTTTACACATTTGAAGAAGTTTATACTTAATTACACTAGGTTTTTCATCACGAGTCATTCACGTTTAATATCAGTCTAATGAGTCAACTACAGTAGTCCATGCGGAATCGTACAGGAATTTCTTTCGTTTTGAATCATTTGAGTCATCAACAGCAGACGATAATATGGGTTTTCATAGTCAGTTGAGAATCCGCGGAATGTGCGTCATCTGTTGAGTCATTTTATGCGTCACGCGAGGAGGCTGGTGGCCGTGTGTGTCTGCGTGAAGGTGCTGATGGCGATTGGGTTGCCGTTATATGCGGCGTGATGTTAGATGACGCTGTCAAGTGCCGCCCACCTTATCACGCCTCATTCATCGCTATTCGTTTCGCACCGTTCCGAACGCGCTGCAGCACTGAAGAAAAAAGCCCTCCCCCCCCCCGCTCTNACACTTAAGGCACCTCGTGTATAGCCCCCCCCCCAACCTCCTCCCCCCAAAAAAAATAATAAATAAAAAAATATAAAATAATTTTGATTAGTTTGTTCAATTAATAATCTATTACATAATTAATATCAGATAAAATTATTTTGCCTATCAATAATATATAATAATTTCAGCATAATAAATGTAATTATTTAATATGAAGCCATATATGATAATACATGTTAGACATGTGATGTAAACATTTAACTTAATGAGATGGGTTTAAAATGAACGAGATGTCCAGTAGATAAGTAAAGTTACACGGGGACTTTGATATTTGAACGTGAGAGATGACCGTCGAGAAAAATCGAATAGAAGTTGATGATGTCGAAGTGGAATTCATTTTGTATTTGAAGCTTGATTGACCAAACCGATTAGCAACGGAACGACGTATCGAAATGGGAAAGATTACGCTTGATGTGCTCGATTTGCGCCACTGATTTGTACGGTGAGGGGGGGGGCTCAAGTCAACGGCGCGGAAAAACGGTTTTCGCCGTTTAGTTTCATGTTTTATTTGCTCCATTGGATTTTTATATGTACAAGTTGAATGCGACTATAAAAACGGAATTATTTTTCTTCCACACAAATCTAAATAAATTGCTATTAACTTAGCATGAAGTGTTATTAACTCGATATTAATATTGAACGAATGTAAATGTTTCAGATCAGCGACGGTATCGGACAGCGTACGCTTGCGAGGGATCGATCCTGTCCCTGGGCTGCGATAGCGGCCAAGTCATCAACTTGGTGCGGGCCAACTACGGTCGATTCTCCATCACCATCTGCAATGAACATGGTGATACCGACTGGAGTGTCAACTGCATGTCCAATCGCTCTCTCCGGGTCCTCCATACCAAGTAAATGAGTCAAGTTTAACTTAGTGAAACTTCATTAACTCTTATCGTTTCACGAGTCGTTAACCCAAAACTTGCTATTCCGAAGTTAATTAAAGCAATTATTTTATTTTTGGTTTGCAGGTGTAACCAGCAGAATAATTGCTCCATCCTGGCCAGCACTTCAGTGTTTGGTGACCCGTGTCCTGGAACGTTGAAGTACCTGGAAGCTCATTACCAATGTCTCCCCGGTAAAAAGCAATTTCGCTCAATTATACTTTATAAATAGTTGTTTTTATATTTAACCGTTTCAGTAGTGATTTAACCTTAACTTGCGTATTTCTAAGTCAGTTAGGATTCCTAGCTATGATGAAATTAAAAACTGAAATCGATTTTTAGCTTCGAGTGCGTCTTCGACGGCCCGACCTCGGCCTCCGTGGTTCACATCAGCCGGGCCATCATCGTGGAACACGCTGCTGCAAAACAGCAGCACACCCATTCCGGACTCGAGCACTACGGAGACGACAACATTCTCGACAACGTCAACGACGACAATAGCTCCCTTGACGGTGAACGAGGCGGATGCGTCGAACGAGACACTATCGATTACGACGCCGTCGACGACGACGACGTCCGTTATGCCGGGCCCGGTAATAATCGAGATTACCGAAGTAACCGTTATGGTGCCAGACTTCCCCGGTAAGGCCACTACCAGACCGACAACGACCGTCGCACCCCACGAAGACGAGCACGAAGAACAAGAAGGAATGGATGAAAACGAGGAGATGGAGGAACATGGTGATGACGACGAAGAAGAAGAAGAGGAGGAAGAAGTCGAAGAAGCTGCGACAACTTTAGCGACTCCTAGTATGTTTATCCCGTTAATTTTCATATTAATTAACTTAATGATTTGCAATTATGTGTTGAGGTAATCTTTATTTGAATCGGTATTATTATTAAATTGATATTTCTAGCCACTACCCGCCGGACGAACACTCCGGATTCCAAACTTCCAGCGCTTCCTCCGAGTCAGGACTTTTCCTACTGTCCGCCGACTGTCACTCGTGGACTCTACTGGAACTGGACCAAATCTGGAGACTACTTCATCCAGCCGTGTCCTGGAGGATCCACCGGTTACGCCCGTTGGAAGTGCGCCGAACTAAGCGGACCTTCCCCCGCAGCCTGGATTCCAGCCGCGCCCGATCTGAGTCTCTGCAAGTCGGTCTGGTTAACCAGCCTGGAATCTCGAATCAGCGACGGAGATTCGGTTATCTCGGTGGCCAACGATTTGGCCCAGGTGACGAGCAGCAAAACACTTTACGGCGGCGATTTGGCTGCTGCTGCCAAACTGCTCAGGCAAATGTCTTTGCGAATGGGCGCTGATCTGCAGGCCTTTCCCGATTTCCGGCAGCGGGAAGCTATCGTCACCGAGCTGGTGCAGAATGTCATGCGCGCGGGATCGAATCTGCTGAGTGTGTCGCAGTCCTTGGCCTGGAGGGATTTGGGCGTCTCAGTGAACGATGGTATCTTCGCAGCGGGAAGTAAAGACTCCCAGGCGAGGAATATTGCCACCGAGCTTCTCACCAGTCTGGAGGAGAACGCTTTTCTCCTGGCCAATACTCTGGCGCGTCAGAAAATGGTCCTCCAGGCTTTTGACAATATCCGTAAGTTAAACGATCATTATGTTTAAGATAATTGCAGTTATATCTAAGTATGACGTCTTGTTACAGTGATGTCCGTCCGAGTTCTGGACTCGCGCAATGTTATCGAGGATCTCTTGTTCCCCACCGAAGAGGAAATCCAAATTTGGAAGTCGAAGGAAAACTCCATCTCTCTTCCTGGACAATCTTTACTGGAGAATACGGATGCCGGACTCATCCGCGTGGTGCTTTTCGCCTACGAACACATGGAAGATATCCTGAGTCCCTACGACGAGCACGGGTTCCTGCTTCACGGTTCCAGCGGCAGAAACGTGACCAGGATCGTGAATTCTCGGGTCATTTCGGCCTCCCTGGGTAAAGGTCGACACATCCAGCTGTCGCAGCCCATCACTTTGACATTCCAGCATCTACGCGTGGAGAATGTGTCCAATCCCAGCTGTGTTTTCTGGGATTACAGTGTCAGGTAATGTCCACCTTTGTATCAAACTTTTACGTTTTGCGATTCAGTTAATCAAACTTTATTACTGATCATGTTAGAATCTTCACGAGGAAATTAATAATTGTGATGTATTTTCTAGTTCGTGGTCCGATGAAGGCTGTCTAGTTGTGGGAACCAACCGTACTCACACGGTGTGCAGCTGCGACCATTTAACCAACTTCGCCATCCTTATGGATCTGGACCTTTCTGCGGGCCCAGGTACCGCACACTGGAACTCGGTTTCCGTCATGGTTTACGTCGGCTGCACCATTTCCTTACTGTGTCTGCTGCTCTGTTTGATTCACCTCATCTTCTTCCGCAGCAAGGTATTTTCTAAAATTAAACTTGTCAAATAATTAACGTGAAAACTAATGAACGCGCATCATTTAGACTGATCGAACCAACATTCACATCAACTTCTGCTTATGCCTCTTCGCCGCCGAGTTGATCTTCATCGCCGGAATCGGTCAGACGGAGGATAAGTTGGTCTGCGGATTGATTGCCGGACTGCTGCACTTCTTCTTTTTGAACTCTTTCACGTGGATGTTCCTTGAGGGTAACCATCATTGACATCAGATCTCGTTGTTACCGTTATTAACGCCACTGTGAACCGTTGTGCAGGTTTCCAGATCTACGTGATGCTGATGGAAGTCTTCGAGACGGAGAAATCGCGCATCAAATGGTACTATGTGTGCGGTTATGGACTGCCCGTCATCATCGTGGCCGTCTCATGCATAGTCGATCCCCTCAGTTATGGAACCAGTTCCTACTGCTTCTTAAGGGCCGACAACTACTTCATTTTCAGCCTCGTCGGACCCGTTATTGCCATCCTCTTGGTAATCATATCATTTTTAATTTCACAGTTTGTAAATTCTGAATTGATAATAATCCTGGAAACGTGGAAGAAATTATTCGAATTTCGAATCGAATTAGAAATTAAGAAATTAAATTTGGAAATTAATTTGATTTTCTAGTTCTGGTGATTATTTTTGAATTAATTGTGTTCAATTTGAAACAGTATTAATTTATTTACAATTTTATTTTAATTTTTTAATTAGGCGGACTTTGTCTTCCTCGGTCTGGCAATTTACGTCCTTTTCCGTCACCAAAGCACAACGGCCATTATCAAGGCCAAAGAACAGGAGCAATTAGATAATGCCAGGTGAGTTCTAAAAATAGCCATTCTTTTTTTGCTAATTAATTAACCCAGTAGTACCGCTGCATTTACCCTCACCTTGTTTTAATCAGCGTAATTAAAAATATTAACATAATTAATTTAAATAATTTGCCATACTGGGCAGTAATTGATTAAAGGGTTTTAATCTGATGGTTATAAAATTAAATATACTTTCTGTTTAATAAAATTTAATTTGGGAATGTTTTAAATGATTTGGTAGTTTACATTTAAAGATGTACATTCTAACTGACTCGAGTATAATGTTTGAATTTCTGAATAACACAGGATATGGATACGTTGCGCTTTCGTCCTGGTCTTCCTGCTGGGTTTGACCTGGACCTTTGGTTTGCTGTACACCACCGAGAGGAGTCCAACAACGAGCTGCTTGTTTACTTTACTCAACAGCTGCCAGGGACTGTTTATCCTCTTCTTCCATTGCTCACAGAGCGGCAAGGTAAACACTTGACCGTTTCCAGCAAGTGAACAGCCTCACAGACGCATTGTACAAAGAATATCTTACCTTAATATCATTATCTTGATAACAGCTATTAATACGAATTTAGTCAACTAAAGCTGCAAACTTGAATTGTAGATTTTGATATAATTTATAAGAAACCATCAAGTGGATTTTAATTGTGAAAATTTCTGCAACAGGTTCGCCAGCAGTTCTCCAGGATTCTCCAGAAACGCGGTTCCACTCGTAAGGACAATGTCGACGTCCCAAATTCCGGTGGAAAAGACAACGACTCCTTCTTTGGGAACACTGGAACAAACGTAGCTCCGCCCTCGTCCACGGTAAGGACCAATCAAAACTGTTGACGTTGTTTTCCCCTTTTTTCTCGAAAGTTTGCAAAAATTAAAACTTTGATAGAGTGATTAAATTATTTTTAAGTATTTAATAACTTGAAAGGGGTTAATGTAAATGAGCGATTGGTAATTTTTTGGAATTGATGTTTCGCAGTACTGGAAAGGCGGCAGTGCTGCCGATTCTACCCTCAGCGCTGGTACACAGCAGCTGGCAACCCTAATGGACCGCACCAGCAATATGCGTTTGAGCAGGACGCTGCGAGCCAGCGGCAGAGATCAGAATAGCCAAGCCCATCAGAATCTAACCAACAGCGCCGAGGTAAACCTTCAACTTTGATCAGTTTTATAACTAGATAGTTTTTTAATGACAGGTAGTTATAGTATTTTGCTATAATACTTAAAATTTCAGATAATTGTAGTAATTTTAGTATTTATGATGTGATGTGTATGTATCATTCTTTAATTAATGGTCAATCAAGTTTTTTGAATTAATACTGGCGAATTATTATAATAATAATAATTATATTCATAAATAATCATAGAAATTAGTGTTTAATATAATATTTAATTATATATTATTATTATTATATATTATGACATAATGTTAAACTAATGACTTATAACTCTTTTTTTACAGAATGGATCCTTCGCAGGAGATGCCTCCTCGCTACGTTTCTTCCAGACAGTCCCATCCTTCCGCTCGTCTTCGCAGCCTCAACCTCAGCAGCAGCCCGGCTCCGTCAAACGCTCCCTGCACCCGCACCCTGTCCCCAACCCGGCCCTGGCGGAGGGCGCCGCGCTGGATGCGCAGCTCATCGCCCAATTCCGTAGCTCTCAGAAGCGCTCCGTGAGCCCGTGGAATCACACCTACACCGAGATTGATCCGCGGAGCAGTCTGTCCTACGCCGAGGATTACGGATTCGACCCGCGGCACCCGGTAGCCGATCCCGTTTACGAGGAGATCGAACGCCACGGTCGCTCCCATCACTTCCAGCAGGATTCCGAGACCAGCGGACAGAATTCCGATGTCAGTCGTCAGTCGTCCAGATCCTACGGCGATAACCGTCCGTTAATCAGTCTGCATCACGCGCACAGCCACGTTCCGCACGACCTGCTGACAACCATCAGTTACGCGTTCAACTCTCCGCATCTGCGGACCAAACACAGCCACGTGCATCAGCATCCGGAGCCGGTGGTTTTCAATCAACAAGCACAGCCGGCTCTGATTAACACCAGCTTTTCGCATTTCGCTAATGAACCCGCGGATTTAAACCGAACCGTACCTTTACGCGTTTCCAATAAGATCGTCAAAAGGCCCAATATTGCTAACACTGTTCCCTACACGGAATGCTAAAAGTGGGACCATCTCTGGAATTTTATTTTAAAACGTTGGAGAGAGAGAAAAAGCAATTGGATTGATTTTTAAAAGAAAATGTGATAATTTCCTCCCCCTTCTATGTTTTGTACTGTGTAAATTATTGTGTAACATATAAATGCCCGCATAGTCAATTCTCGCACTGTGGCTTTTTTTTCAAATGTCTTACTTGTTTTAGTGAATTAAGTAAGGACTGTGTCTTATGCTGTCATCGCCGAACTCAAAATACAACAAATTTGCACTTGGTAAACATGTATTTGTGGTCATCCTGCAAAAATGGCACTGAGTATTCCTCATTTGTAAATTTATTTTCCTTTTCAGTTGGATCGCAATTTCCATAACTGAATACTGTTTCACTCGAATTTGATTCCCTGAGCCAGAGGCAGATCCTTGCCGTAATTGATAGTGCAAGTGCTCCTCCTCATGTACTGTTTCCACGAATCCGATCCGGATTCACGACCGCCGCCCGTGTGCTTCTCTCCTCCGAAAGCGCCGCCGATTTCCGCACCGCTCGTTGGAATATTGACGTTGACGATACCGCAGTCAGATCCTTTAGGTCCCAGCCACTAGTACAATCAAACATAATTCATTTACTTAGCAAATTATGAGCTACGAGGAAGTTAAAAAGTGTGATGTTACTTTGAAAATCTGGCCGAGATTCTGAGTGAATAAGCTCGAAGACAGGCCCTGATCGACGCTGTTGTTGATGGCGATAGCCTCGTCGATGTCGCGGCACTTCAAAACGTACAGGATCGGGGCGAAGGTCTCTTTGCGGACCACAGCAGAGTCCGGTTTCAGGTTGGTGACGATAGTTGGCTCGACAAAGAATCCAGGGCGATCCAAAACCTTTACGATCAAAAATTAAAAAAACACATTACATACAAACATTTCCAAGATAAGACACACCAATTAAGTTAACGACTTTTGGAATTAAAGTAAAAGTACTTCAATTCAATTTATTACAGAATAATTTGTAATCATCAAATTCAACTTGTGTATACCTTGCCACCGTATTCGATCTTTCCGCCCTGCTCTACAGCCTCTTGGATACTGGTCTGGTACTGCTGCACCGCCGTCTTGTTGTGCAGGGGACCGTAAAGGATTCCGGATTCCAACGGATCGCCGAGACGGGATGCCAGCTGGGAATAAGCCTTTTTCAAACCTTCCAAAACAGCATCGTACACCTGGCAAAACACAACACGAACTTACTAATCAGTTTTTTAAGTAACTAATTAACAAGTACCGATCCAGTAACTGATTAATTTCAAATAGCGTAATTCATTTAATTAAGTTATGATGTAGTTAGGAGCCTAAATAAACCTTTTCGTGCAGCACGATTCTCCTGGTGGTAGTACAGCGCTGACCGGCAGTTCCAGCACAGGCAAAGAGAGCAGCCCGGACGACGAGATCGATATCGGCGCTCTCGTCGACCACGATGGCGTTGTTGCCTCCCAGTTCCAGCAAAGTGCGTCCGAATCGTGACTGGACGGTCGTAGCTACCTTGCGACCAATGGCAGTGCTTCCTGTAAAAGATACCAGCGGAAGGCGCGTGTCATTGGCCATGGCTTCACCAATGTCGGCTCCGCCACAGATCAAGCTGCAAATGGATCCTGGAAGATTGTTTTTCTCCAGGACTTCGGAAACGATTTTCGTAGTGGCAATGCTGCACAACGGAGTAGATGGGGCACCCTTCCATAACATGGTGTTACCACAGATCTACAAATATAAAAACCAGCCATTAGTCGATTGTTTATTGCAATTAAATTTACAATAATGATCATATCGGTAGTTTTAATATATACGATTCCACTTATCCATCTTGATTAGTTGTATTTGTTCTGTTGAATTCGATATTTGACTTGGTGAAGTTACCATGGCGATGGCATTGTTCCAGCCGAACACGGCAACGGGAAAGTTGAAGGCCGTGATGATTCCGATAGTTCCCAGCGGGTTCCACATTTCCAGGAGAGCGTGATTTGTCCTCTCGGACGGAATGACTTTCCCCTCAAACATCCTCGACAGACCCACTGCGTAATCGCAGATGTCGACATACTCCTGGACTTCTCCGACGCCCTCGGGCAGTATCTTGCCTGTGAGCGGGGAATAGGATTAACCATTCAAACTGATAATTGCATTGATTGAATTTAACTTACCCATTTCGAGCGACACGAGCTTCCCGAGGGGTTCGAGTTTCTCTCGCAGCGCCACCCCGATCTGCCTCACAATTTCTCCGCGCTTGGGTGCGGGGACATCGGCCCAGACGTTCCACGCTTTCCGTGACTCGACAACACACTGTTCGTACTCCTCGAGCGTTCCCTGGGTTACGTCGGCGATCGGGCTTCCATTGGCTGGCGACACTGATGTAGTTACCTGCAATGGTAAAAATAAAAATACATTACGTTAACTAAACTTCCGTTTGTTTAAATTAATTGTTAAATTTAAATTAAATTAAAGTTAAACCAACCTGTCCACTTCCAGTCCATTTCCCATGGTAGACGCCGAGGTTATTTCGCGAAAGACCCAGATCCTTTAAAAAGGAATACTGTGGCTCTTCGACGAGGTATTTAGCCGAGTTGGACATGGCTCGGATATTACTGTAAATTAAATTTAACTGACCCTTAGCAACAGACTTGGTGAGACGAAGTACACCGGCCATTCTGGTTTCCAAATAGTGCGGCGTTGCCGGATTTATATACTCTCGCACGGAGGTTGCGTAACGGCCGTACTATTTCAACATCATTTGCACATTTAGCTTTATAGTAAATCAATTTCTACATTTTATGTGTTCTCTAAATTGATTATCATATTAAATTGTAAACTCTGGTAAAGCAGTGAATCTTAAATAGTTTGTCATCAAATTCAATGAAATCTTGTAAAAAGTGTTGGAGTTGTGCTAAGTTGAATCCCTGTTCGTCCCGTTTTTCGCCGTTTTTAACCTTTAATTATATATAAGTACATAATGCTCTAAAATATAGTGGTAAAATCATTTACGTTTCAAATGATTCTATCTTCGTTAGAAAATTCTTATTAGTTGCTGAGAAATCCTTTTTGACGAAATTCTTCTGAGAAATTTTGTGAAGGGATTTTTGCCTGGAACATTCGCGCTTTTCAAATCCTCGTCACGCGGGAGACCGGGGTTCAATTCCCGGTCGAGGATAACTTTTTTTCCTTTTTTTCTCCGTTAAATTGGCTTTTTAAAATGTTTCGTATAACTGGTGTTCATATAACGTTTAAAAATTCAAGTAAAAGTTAATTAACTCGGCCCTGTAACGCTATTTCACTTTGCTATTACTGGGATGAACTAAATCCCATCTCTCTAACTGAGAAGTAAAGTTGACTGCTTACGTCACCTGTTAGTCGATCAAACAAAAAATCTTGGGACCAGTGTCTTCAAATTAATATAAAGGTTAATAAGGATAAATTTCATTGAAAGTTAAGCTCGAACTGAGAGTATAGGTGAAAAATATCGGAGAACTTTAATACGACTTGGCAACGCTGTGTAATTTGCATTCGATTCGCTCAGTTCTTTTCTTCAGTCGTTCAGTGACTTTCAAACCATTCGAATTAACTAGTCTGTGTTCTGTTGTGCTTTTTAACCCTGGTGACCTCATTAACAATTACTGCTTTAACTTTAACTCGTCAACTCAACAAAGTGAACTCAGTGGGAACAGACGATCAACATCAGCAGTGAATGTGAAACCTACTCTGCATATTCAGCCGGCAAAATCGACTTCGCAACCATAATCAAGTAAGAGATAACCTAGGCGAAACCGGAAACGGAACGACAAGATTCATCATAGGTAGGAGAGAATATTTTTTTACGATTTAAATCATCCGTGAAGATATTCACCAATGATGGACGGAAACCCCCGGCGTATGCAAATCAACTTGCAAACGGGGGGATCGTCAACGGATTTTCGATGGATTCTCAACGGATTTTCAACGGACAGTCAATGACCAGTCAATGGATGGTCAATGGATGATCAATAGATGGTCAATGGATAATCAACGGATGGTCAACGGACAGTCAATGGATGGTCAATGGATGGTCAATGCATGGTCAATGGATTCTCAACGGATCGTCAACGGATTGTCAACCGATTCTTAACGGATCTTAACGGATTCTCTACAGATACTTCGAAGATTCTTAAGGAATTGCGCAAAGATTCGTGCAGTATTCTTCAAACGACTGTCAGAGAATTTCCAGCGTTCTACTTCAGGATTCTCAAAGAATTCTCTAAGGTTTTTCGACGGATCTCGTAATTCTGTCAACGGATTTCTGCATAATGTTAAGAATCTTTCATGGGGTCTTTAAGTGGACCTCGTGTCGGCGTTGAGAAGTCGCTGGAACAGGTTCTTGCAAGGCTATTGTGGATATTGCCTGGAATTGTACGTTTCAAGGCTCGTCTAGTCATTCTTCAATGGGTTTCTTGGTTTTGAGCTTAAAGTGGAACTAGCTGGAAATAGTTGATAATTTAGTGCAATAGGCCTAGTAAAATGGTTAGTTAAGGGCGCCGTGGAAGGGTTTGGTTGTTATTACCCAGGTTTAAAAAATTATATGTAATATAATTTTAATCAAATAATATACTATATTTATATAACTACATCGGAAGTAGTCGCTATCACCTGGTCGTTGATAGGGTTTCATTTCAGGTCGAGGACGGTACCTTGATGGCCCCTGCCGAAGGGTAATATCGGGTGGTGATAGTGTCAATCAAAGCTAATGATTTCTCTGTATCTCACTTTCTATCTCTTAACTAAGTAACCAGTACAATAGATAGATAGGTATATAGATAAATAGTTGTCACGATTAACGTAATATAATCAAGGTTAATTAATATTTAAGTTAAAGTTTCTCAAACTATTAATAAATTCAACTACAGCATATTTATATTGTTTTTACCAATTATCATTCATATTAAACACGTCACTAAAGTTAATAGTAACGGTACTTTTTTATATGATGACAATTAAAAAGAAGACAATTTCGTTAAATAACATGTGAATGATGAATTGATTCGTATTAAATAAAAAAAAATGTATTAAGTACTTAATTCCGATTAGAACTCTTGAAATGCACAAGGGTTAGACTTGAAATTACCAGTTCCATTCATTCGGATTTCATAAAAAGCGGTTCGTAATCCAAACTGTTCATAACCCGGGAACACCTCTTTTCAATGTCGACAATCTCTTTGACGCTCAACTTCTTCTTCCATTCGTTGGGCACCTCGGAAGATTTGCGCACAGTCGAGTACGGGTCTTTCACGTTAGCCTGTCCCAGACTCTTGGTGTGCGTTTTGATGAACACCTGCGCCAGGGTCGAGTATTTCAACCCGACAAACTTCATGACATCGCGGGCTGTCTTGTCGGGATGGAAACTCAACTCTTCGTGTTTCACCAACAGATACGTTTCGGGATGTTTCTTCTGTAAAACATTGAGCGCATTCAAATCTTCGTACATGTCCGTGCACAGCATTTTAGCATCCGCGCACGATGGACTGGTGCACCAGTTTAAGTCCTTCCTCGACGCCATGATCGCTCGAGGATCCCGCACAAGCAGGATCACTTTGACTGAACCTTTACTTTCTTGGTTATCGATCAGTTTCTCGCTTTCAGCGAGTCTCAATCGCACAGTTTTGATCAAATGCACCGGGAAATTGACGCAGAGATTCCTGACAAAGTCGGTGCGGTTGCAGAATGATTTATCCAGGCAAGAATCCCAGATTCTTCTGTTGTTACTCATAAACACCGGGCTGCTGTGGTTATTGACTCCTCCGTTGATGTGGGTGAGATAGTCTTGGGGGAATTGACATTTGAGAAGGAGATTCATCAAGTTTAAGGATTCTTGGACTTTGGGTGAGGTCGAGATGTGCGAATCGGGATCGATGATGTGCAGAGGTTCGAAGGAGTAAAAGACACCGGGGTTGCTAGCGATCAAGTCGCCTAGGAATGAAGAGCCGGTCCTCCATGTTGAAAACACTAGGATGCTTTTAGACGGCCCCGTGAATTCCGCTGGACTCTTGATGTCTGGACGCAGGGGCGGAAGTCTTCGATCCGCCATTGCTTGTTCGACCTGGATTTGAGAGATGCCGCGGAAGAGCGCCATGTCGAAGTCGGAATTCAAATTCAGCGCGCCAATGCTGTGGAGCTGACGCTGAGAGCCTCTGATTGGTCGAGTGAAGTGCGTCACGTGACTCCGTCCTTATCCAATCAAACAATGAATCACGTTGATTATGAATTACTATTTATCAATTAGAATATTGTTTGCTTGTACCTATTTCGCTATTGGCTATCACTAGTAAGACGACGAGGGTCACCGTCACTGCTGTGGCGATTTTTAGGAGCTTTCGCATTTTGTGTTTTTGTGCAAAACTGCACGCGAATTTCAAGTGATTGTAGAGAACAATAACGGTTCTGTTCAGGTGTGTTCCACTCGACAATCTAAACTGCGAGAGAAAGTTGTGAAGCGGGAGAACGTCTTTCCCTTTTGGCGATAAAAGTCTAAAGGAAAAGTGGGACATGGCTGCTGCACGAGCGGTCTAGTGCGTTTATCAGCCGCTAGAGGGCTAAGACTTTCATTTTATTGAATGTCAGACCCTAAACTTAATCGATTCGTTTACATTAAAGTTCAATCCGACTTTAAAAGTTGACTATGATTTGCAGTGGGAATTTAAAGGGACTGGGCTGATCTTGTTGTCATAATGAATGGTAATTACATCAATGGTTAATGTAACCTTTGCTTGATTGATATCGATGTTAAGCTATCATCCTTCTACTGGCGAACAGTTATATTAGACTCTTAAAGTATGTTAAACCAACATTAAACTTACTAACATAAGTTATTCGGTTGGTTTAGTTTCGACAACTAGTCGAAAGCTGTTGTACATAATGACAATGTCGTAGATGCTGGTTGTTGTAGTCGTTTTGTGGTAGACGATTCAAACATTTATCGTATTTAAACGACTTACAAGCGTAAAATCATCAGTCCTCGGTAGTATAGTGGTCAGTATCCCCGCCTGTCACGCGGGAGACCGGGGTATCCTTTTTAATAAAAAAAAAAAAATTCCCCGCCGGGGAGGCTTTTTTTTTGTTACTGTTGAAAAATTAAGGTTAAATCATGGTCAGGAGGTTATTATCAGAAGCTGCAATAGTTCTGGTTACTGATTCGATAGTTTTGCACATGATAGATCATGGCGTTTACATATGTCTGTGTGTATGGGTATAAAAGTTAGCTAGGAAGATACAGTGTAGTTCTTAACTTTATGGAACAGTAAGCAGAACTACTGAATGGAGTTTCTTTAAGACGTATTTAGTACTGAATGGAACTTGGAGTTGTTAAATTGGTTAGTTCATAACTGTTTACACAGTTCCAATGATAGATGTTAACGTATCATGTTTATAGGGTTAACCGGAATCCAGCTGACGAGAAACAGATTGTCGATGTTTGTTAAGTTATATATTTACGGTTTCTTGTCAACTACTGATCTATAAATTGTAAACGATGCTTGCACATTTACTACTTAATGGCGCTGATGACATTATATGTAATTATTTAATTCATAGGAATAATTAGGATGATTTTTCTGAATTTCTTTCTTAAGCTTAAGTTTTTAAATTTCTTTAATTTTCATTGTTAAACTATGACTGTTCACTTTCTACGCTTTCTACTTTTGAATTTTGCTAATGTCCAAGTGAATTTAGTCTCTGTCTTGTATTTTTTTTAAACAGTTTGTGAGACATGCGTGGATACTCATATGGAAAGGTAGAGCGAGAAAGTTACTTTTGGATCAAAAATGTTCAACGGATTTGTGCCTTTTTGATGAGAAATTCTGTATATACATTTAAGGATATGGACATTGGACATCCGTCCATTTATCTATCTGTCTGTCTCTTTGCTTGTCTGTCTGTCTGTCTGTCTATCTCTTTGTCTGTATGTTTATCTGTCTGTCTGTCTATCTGTATGCCCGTCGGTCTATCTATCTGTCTGTCTGTCTGTATGTCTGTCTGTCTATCTATCTGTCTATCTGTCTGTCTATCTGTCTGTCTATCTGTCTGTCTATCTGCCTGTCTGTCTATCTGTCTGTCTATCTGTCTGACAATCTATGTATCTATCCATCTATCTGTCTATCTATCCATAAAAGCCGAACAAAGGACGCGGGTATTTCAAAATACCGTAATTAATTAGAAACTACATTAACCATTGCATTTCATATTTACGTTTACTTGGTGAAAAAAAGAAGAATGAGAGGGAAAAAACTATTCACAGGGAATCGATCCTGCAGTCCTGTAGTTTTGTTTACGATATTTCTCAATCAGGTTTTCGGGTGTCTATATCAGCCAAGAAGGTGTACACGAGTTTACTTAATCGGAATTTCAAGAACTTCATGGTCCAGCAAATGTCCAACTTGAAACCTCCTTTCAAATAAGAATTTGCGATAAACTTTAAATTCATAGTTTGTTTGCGATAATGTGGCTCTTATTGAATTTCGACTCTCTGATTTTAGTGGCCATCAGATGCAGTCGTTATTTCATACTTAAATGTCATCAATAATCAGTTTTAATATTTCGTAACTTTCATAAATAGTACTAAATGATATATAATAATAGTTTTTAAGTTGTTAATTACTAGTATATTTTAGTATACTCATATAATTGTAATGGTTAAAGTAATAAAAGTTTATTGTATTTAAATACTTTGGTGCAGTACTTTGGAATGTGGGATTAGTGGCCGATGCGTAACTAATCCTTGACAATTCCAAGGACAGCAGTGCCGTGCGCATCATCTCCTGGCGCTGCTATAAATACAAGCGACTTGCTTCAAGTCTTTTCATTTGCCCAGCTACTCCAGTCCGAGACAGTCGCATTTGTAGCTGCTGAAAAGGGCCCCATAGGTTTTCGGTTTACACATTCCAATCAGGTCTTAGGTCGGGACGTGTTATCGGAGAAATGTTCCCTTGTCGTTTGTTGGTTGTTTCCTGCGGTTGGTTTCTACCTGCGGTTCGCCGGTTGCAGTTTGGAAACACCCCTTGGGTTTGTCGTTGAAAGAGGTTGCACGTGGTGCACGCTTTGCTCTGGCGTCGTTCGTCTTACAGGAACCAGCCTCCAGAGTGTTCTCCTTCTCCTTGAGCTGTACTCCGGTAATCGAAAGGAACGCTTGGTCGAAGCGTAACTTGCGTACATTTGGGCCAGTTAACAATTTAAACAATTTGATAATCCGCGATGATATAAAAAAGGGAAGCCGTTGGACCATTCGTCCCGTTCGCCGCCGGACCATTCGTCCCGTTCGTCTCGTTCCCAGTCGCCAGAGGGCCACGCGTGGCGTGCTGTGACTCGCGCAAGCGGCCGGGGCAG
>JAIQCU010000611.1:0-42636 GCA_022114935.1 Leptestheria dahalacensis | reverse complement strand
AAAAATAAACCTTTCAGCGGAATAGCCGTACACCAAACGAATACTCAAAAGCTTCTGTACACGTTGCCCGAATTTGAATTGCGTCGCTGTTTAAAATGAGCGTTTCTAGACGACCCACGTCAATATATATCTGGCGGGATGTAAAATGCAAGTGCGGCAACAGATGTTCGGTTGTTTGTTTAGAGCCCCGAAATAAGGTATTGCCAGTTGTACATTTCGATGCATTAACTTTAAACAGAGTCTAGTACCTCGGTCTTGAATCTAGTCTTTTCCTCGGATTGAACAAGAAACTACTTGGCTGGCAGAGCTCGTGGCTGCAGTTTTTCAAGGGTAAAACGGCCTTCAACTTAAAACATCGTCTCTTTCAAACATATTCAAATCGCCAAACTTAATGAACATCTGCCTATCTATCTATCTGTGTATCTATATATCTATCTATCTATTTATCTACTTATCTATCTACCTATCTATCTAATATCTATCTATCTACCTATCTATATATCTATCTATCTATCTATCTATCTATCTATCTATCTATCTNGATCCCCTTTTCCTTTCAAGTGAGTGTGTGCCCTCTAAAAGAAACGATGACAGTTTGTGAAAGGTCTAAACGAATAGACAGATTTCAAAGGTGATCACCAGTTTTTGTCGACTTTTAAACATTATATGGCCAGGGGGAAAAAATAATTAATTATTCAAGCATCGTTTGCGACAGGATTTTGACCAGTCGTTAAGTGTATCTAGCTCTTCAGAAAACTCATATCATAGCAAGTAGAATTTAACTGGGTGAAAGTTTCATGTCGTGACGACATATTGAAAAACTGGTTAACCGGTAAAAATGTCGATAGAACATTACAATGTGCTCGAATAAAAGTCATCTAGAAAGGCTACAGGGGTCATTTATCTCCGGGTTATAACTTGCTGGCATTAAAATATCAACTAAGTAGTTTAGTACGAGAAAGGTAGTGAAACAACAGTTGCTTTTCCTTTGTCATTCCTTCTGTAAAATGGAGGAGAATGGCAGAAGTTCAACACGGTTTCAAATTTCCCTGCGCTGACACTTAACTCTACAGTAATACTATAACATTGATTCTACCACGGCATCCTTTTCAAAAGTGCTGTAAGTGTAACAAGTTACATTTGCAAAGTCAAGTCGACTTTTCACGGTTGACTTGCTTAGCGTCCTCGTGCCTCCTTTTTCTCGCAGTGGAAATACAAGTTGAACGAGGTTGGCACTTTCACTTGTGGCGAAGCTTCCTTTCTATATGCCATTAGCCGGCCCAGTGCGAAGGAAAACAGAAGCAAAACACCCAGCGAGACGAGTTGAAAAAGAAAAAAGGGGGTCGCCCCGGAAATGCACAAACAATGGTTTAGGGGAGAGAGATCAGTCATCAGCCGGATACTATACCCCAAGCACTGTCCCACCTTCAGTTCAAAGTGTCTTCAATGTGACTGTAACTCGCCACCTTGGGCACAGTTGCTTCCCACACAACATGGCAGTGGTTGTCATCTTCAACCTCTGGCTGCTCTTACAGAGTAGCCGCTGCGTTCAATCTTTCCCCGTCCTCCAGATCGACTCTTCCTCGACTGAAACTCCTCCAGCTACAGAATCTTCCGAAGCTACAGAATTACCAACAAGGGGATCGCAAGAAACCACCTGGAACTTTGGCGTCTTCAATCCTCGCTTCCATGTAAGTGTACCTCTCACCATTTCTAAACGCCAAATCGATTTTCGATCATCAAGGCATTGCTTCAAAGGTATCGATTTTTTTGGAAANTGTGTCAATGAGGGAGAAAGTTTTCGCGAGCTGTTTGTGTTGTTGATCAAAAACTTGTGTTGCCCCGGCGTGTAGGTGGAGGCCGAGGAGATATCCGATCAAGAATGGCATCAGATGATGGTAGACGACTTGAAACGACATCAGGTTATCGATCAAGTTATCGATCAGGTGCCTGCGCACGTAATAAACATCAACTACCGCGACCATGCATGTGTCCATTTGGGGAATCAGTTGACTCCGGCGGAAACCAAGTTGGCACCGTTGCAAGTCAGGTATAACAAATTTGAACACGAAACTTGCAACTTTTCAACTTCAGAATAAAAAAATTTAGAACCAGAAAACAACTATCAGATGTCTGAATTATGACTAACCAGCAGTAATATCGTTTCAGTTACCCTACAAACGGCAGCAGCGCTTTGTACACACTGGTGGCAATTAATCCGGACGTTCCAAGCCGTAGCGACAAGAGATATTCTGAATACCTCCAGTGGCTCATTGTCAATATACCGGACGACAAGGTGGACCAAGGTATGTGTGGCAGACGCCATCTCTTGTATATGTACCAATCAGTGCGTAACCTAGCTGCGGAAAATTAATTCAGTTCTCCATCTGTATGGGATTACAGGCGAATCTCTAGTCGACTATCAAGGCCCGCTTCCCTCGGACGGTGCCGGGCTTCATCGATTCATCTTTCTTCTATATCGACAAACGCATCGCGTTGATGTACTGCAATTCCCTCACGCTTCGCCGTGCGACTTTCTGCTTCGCGCCCGCTTCGACTGCCGCAAGTTTGCCCAGCTGCAGAACTTGGGTCAGCCGGTGGCCATAAACTATTTCGTTACAGAGTACGACGACACAGTCCCCCAAGTCATAAACAGCTGCTTAGAGTAGAAACTTGGCTATAGCCCTGATCGAGTTTTGTGTTTTTGGCCCCGGATCCCGTTTCACTTTCCTCCACCTCCTCCCGCCCTCCCCCACGCCACTTTTACCCGACAAACCCGATCCCGGCCAAGTAGTACAAAACTTTGTAATAAGTTTTCCGCTCTAGCAAGTCTTCAGGCCCAAATAACCCCAGCTGGGCGCAGCACATTCTAATGCTTCTTCGCACTTTGTTATTCAATTTAAACCATTGCACGCGTCTATCTTCTACTTGCATACTTCAACAGGGCACCGCCGTAACATTGTCGTTTCCATAAAAGAGTCAAGTTTATCCGGCTCGCCTCGTGGAAAACCTCTTCCCCAAGGGAGGAATCAACTCCTAATGAGCTATACGGCAGAAAGGTTCTTAATGCGCAACGGTGCCGTATAAAAAGCTCGGCGAAAACGTTTGTGCACTTTGTTTCACCGGGGGATTACTCTTGCGGCCTGTGCTTGCCGTCTTAACACGTAGACGCTAGAAAAAAGCTTTTTCTTCCCTTCTTTATTTTCCTACTTTTTACCCTTCAAGATCCAATGAGAAATCAATGTGGCTCTTCCCCCCGTCCCCTTTCAACCCCCAAAAGACATCCTAAACGTATGCTTTCTACACAAAGTAATGGCACCTCTGGACACGGGCAAGAAAAAAGTTACGGCCAAAGAGAAAGGCTTCCAATGAGGCCATCTGCAGTCCCTCTTTTATCCCTTTAAGCTTACCGAGGAATTCCCGCTTATCTTCAACGCTTGCCACTTTCTTCCGTCTCTATTTATGAATATTTCATTTCTTTATTCGTTTTTTTCCATACAGAATGTTTTATCCCGCAAGAGAGTAAACGACGTCTCTGTCTTCCAACCTTGTTTGTTCTTTTCCTCAACGAAATGTCAGCAAAACAAGAAAGGGTTCTAAATGGAGGGGAACTATGGTAATCTTTATCCTTTAGAATTTTATTCTGGCAAAACTAACGGGCCGATTTCCACAAAACTTAAGGAGCGTGTTAAGTATTCGTACTGATACAGCCGGTATTTTTTGGGCTGTTCTACCTTTGAAAACGTGGGAGCAATAAGCAATCTGCTTTTCACCCCAACAAGAACCCATTTCTTTTGCTCTAGACTGTACTTAACGGGAAACCGCCCCGGGTTTTGTTATAATGAACGAGGCACGGTTCTCTACTGCACAAACACTTACTTTATCATCGTAGAAACCGTGATCTTCGCGGTTGGCGTCGTCCAGCAGCTGGTCGGTCTCCCTCTCGTCGTCTTCATCGCCTTTGTATAAAATTGTTTTCGTTACAGTTTAGAAAAACAAATTGGGCTACTGGTGTTTTTTTAAACTCACCTTCATCCTTTTTAGGCTGCGATTTCGGCCTGCTGTGTATTGCCGTTATGTGTGACCAAGATTCGCCGGTTTGCCTGATTGAGCATTTGACAAAATGTTTTAATTTGGCTACTCTTCTGATCAGTAAATCAGTATTTTCATCAAAAGACAGATTGATAGATGGACGGGTAGGGAGGTAGGTAGATAGTGTAGATGGATAGATAGTTAAACAGACAGATAGACAGACTGAAAAGATAGAGACAAAGACAGACCGTAGATAGACTGATGGTTAAACAGTTTAGTAAGATAGATAGATAGGTAGCTGGATAGATGGAGAGAAAGACGGACAGGTACGTAGATGGATAGATAGAAGGGTAGGAAAATGGATCAATAGATACGTAACCTGAATGAAGAGCTAGCTAGATAGATAGATAGAAAGATAGATTGACGGACAGGTAGGTAGATGGCAAGATGGAAACAGGAAAACGGATCAACAGATAGATAGCTGGATGAAAAGTAAGATAGACGGATAGGTAGAGGAACGCGGAGTTGATGGAAAAGCTACGTGAGCATACTGTTTTGCCAGGTTGTAAGGCTTGTTTATATTGGAATACCTAGGCACCCAGACCGGAGATGAGCCGCGCTGCATGGCATTCGAGATTGGAAGGGAAATAGTTTTCCTGGACCTTGACGCGTATCCACCACGTTCTTTCAGGCCGGCCGAGTGAATATCGGAATTCCTCTTGTCGTTTGCCTTCTGATTTGAATTCGAATGACACGACTGCGGAGATGACTCAGTCGCGGCGAAACCAGTCAGGTCGCGTGAAGAGTTTGCAAAGTGGCCCGGCCGGTGAGCTAGAGGTGCTGGTGGAGGGGGAGTCTCATCCCGTGGTCCTACGATAAACCAAAGTGGCATTAAATACGGTTAGACACAATCAGAATGGAAAATAAATAAACAAAAACAGAAATAATAAAAAAATCATAGAAAACCAAAACATCAAAAAATACAATCCAGATAACCAATCAAGTAATAAGAAATAACCAAAAATTAAATCATAATCAAACTAAATAAAAAAATCTAATAAAAAATTATAAGGGAAAATTTTAAAATAAAAATCAGGAAATCATCTTAAACTATGAAAACCGCTAAGATACCATCAACTTAATCCACACTAAATCAAAATAACAACGTTACGACTAGAAGATCCGGATGTAATAAGATAATAAAAAATGATAATCAGCCAAACGATAAAAGATAAATAATATGAGCGCCACGAACAAAGAATGCAGCTCTATATAAATTGCTGGTGCGACACGACTGGCAGTGAGCGTTCATTTATCCACTAAGCGGCAGATGTTGCGCTGCACAACCACTGCTGGTTCTTCCATTACCGTCTCCGGCAAACCCAGAGTGATTGTACCGGCCAAAAATGTTCCTGATAAATGATTCTTTTTACCCAACAGGTTAGCAAGATATACGACTCTCGCTCTCTTCCAGCAATATCATTCATAACTGAGTGCAACGGAGCAACTCCGCCGCCAGGGCATAAAACATAACCAGAATTTATGACGTTTCAAGGGAGAAACACTTACGAGGCTATTCGCCATGAACTGAAACACTTAAAAAACCAACTAGAACCTGCACGCTGTTCTGCATAAACTCGAGTTATATAAAACACAAAGTCATGCAACTCAAAGGTAACAGTTAACCAAACAGCAGAGGTAAACTGAGATGAACAAGTTAAGCAACTTAAACAAACTATAAAAAACACTAGACCCTTTTTAGGTCCCTGAAAAGCCAAACTGAAATCAACAAAACGCAAAATCACAAAGTGTACCCAGAAGTTGTATCATTGGAAACACTAACAGCCTCAGTACACGCGAACACAAGAAGATACAATAAGAACAAAACCTCGAACTACACACGAAAGGGTACACGACAAAGGGCCTTGGTGAATTCACTTGCAACCGTGCTTCTACACGGCCTCTGGTGAACAACCCAAAGATGTGACAAACTGAGCGTGAAAGATCTTAAAGACAACCTTTTAAGCGCTTTGGCAACACGAAGAAGCGACAAAATATAACAACAGCATTACTTAAGATGCAAAGTGTGTTGGGAGAGGAGGAGCAACATAACATCTCCGGGTTTTAAACAAACAACTCGATAAACACGAGACAGTAAAAGTGACAAAAGGTGCGGGTTTTTAAAGAAATCGCTTGGGATACTGGAGTAGAATAATAAGCAACAAAAAACAAAGGTTTGAAGACGGCAATTCGATAAGTGAATTGTCGGATGTGATCCAATAGTTGATATACTCACGACTGGAATCGAGAGCTTCACTTTCATGAGTCGAGTTGAAGTTCTTTTTCAGGGCGGTTTGTTGCAGAGATTGAGTGGCGCTGGAGACGTGCCTAGGTTTTAATTGGCCGGTGGTGGCATTGCGTGCGCTTGGCGAAGAGCCCAGTGCATTGTTCATATTCTTAATCTTGGTTGTTTCATTGTGAAGTACCAGGCCAAGCATGGTCCTTATCGGCTTCTTCAGCGGGCCAATCGATGCGAGCGGATCGATTAATTCCGTTTCGTCTTCGCTATTCCGGCCCGAAGACAGTCCATCTTCCAGTACGGGCATGCTGTTGAATTTGTAGCTGACGCAGACGGCGCCAACTTGTTTCGACGACTGCGAACTTGTCGGACTCTCCTGAGGTATGAGTGGAGCCTTTTCGGCAGAAGCCTCCAGATCGGTATCGCAGTCGGTCGTTTCCGGCGACAGCGTAAAATTGCGACTCTGTCCCACGACAAGGCCCACTTCAGTCTCGCCCAAGTCTGTTTCTGCGTTGGTAGACGCCGTGTCTCGATCGGCTTCATCTTTGGCAGGTCCCATCAGGAGCCGGGCGCTGTTTTCCTCGCCTTTGTGAGCACTCAGATCGTTGCGAACGGCCACGGGAGAGAGATCCTTTACAGACAGGCTCATCTGCGACGGGCTGTCAGACAAACCCTGCGTCAGTTGAACCAGGGCCTGTCTTGTCATCGACGGACTGAACGTAGGCTCGCTGTTGGAGCTCAAGGGATCGCTGGTTGTTATCCGTCGAGGGAAGCCTGGTCTTGGTAGTCCAGATGACACCGTAATATCCGTTTTATTGTTGGCCAGCTTCACGTCCTCGGGGTCGTGGGTGGTGGCCTGCGTTCGTGGACCGTACCTCCTTGGGGATCCCTCATATTGCGCTATGGTTAATCCGCCAATAACGGTAGCTAAAGTGGCGCAATTCTCCTCGTGACTACTGCTGCCCATCTCCTTTCTCGACTGCGCAAACTGATTAAGCTGCTCCAGCGAGTAATTATCGAGGTTCAGAGCCGGTCCAACTTTGCCATGGCTGGCGTTCGCTCCGTTGGCCACAAGTTCGGGGTAAAAGTCAGTCAAATAGCCTTGCAGCGGATTAGAGGCTCCGTTATCGTCTACTTGCTCCACAGATGAATAATCCAATATCTGGGCTACTTCAGAGGCGCCGTTTTTCAACTCGGTCGACTGGCCAGGGCTGACGTCATCCCCCGCCCAAGAGAGCGGTCGTTTCAGACTATGGCTCGGGGTAGTAGCCTTCTCGCTGAGACTACTAGGTATACTAAAGCTCGGCTCCAATCCCTGGCTTCCCCATAGAGTATTGCCGTCCACGTGGAACCCATATCGGCCCATGCCCTCCTCATAATAGACTTCGCCGCTGTATCGATTCACAGACCGCATCTTGGTGCTGCTATTAGTACTGGCGTGAACACTATGCCGTTTGCGCTGAGGTCGGTTGCGACTACGCGAGAGTACTTCGCGCCCACCGGCGATTTCCAGTCGAGACTCTCCCGTACTGCAACCATCGGTACGCGACGGAGTCACATCGTAAACTTCCTTGGAGGATCTTTTGAGTTTGGCCTCCTGTTTGCGCCACTTGCTGGAGATATGCGATTCCGAGGAGCTGGCCCGAAAACCGCCCAGCTTTCTGTTTGTAACTTTGTAATCGAAATCGCTGTCGTTGTCTTCCGAGTCGGGACTGGGTTCATAACCGGCGCCTTGTGACTCGTACAGATCCAAAGTTCGCGGGCGCGCGATTTTTCTTCTCTGTTCGCTGATTGAGTCACAGCCTTTGGTTTTTGCTCCGCCCTTCCGCTGAGCAAACGAATAACCGGCGACAACGGAATGAGGAGGCATCTGCGGATCCTCACTGTCCGAATCGCCTTCGCATGGTTGTAATTGTGTGGGATTCATTGAAAACTGGTTTTCCTCGCCGAGATCGATTAGAATCCCTGTTTCGGGTCTGGGAGAACGTACGCGACACTTTGGAAAAAGACGGTTGATGTCATTCTCCGTGGCAGCCATGGCTCAACATCGCCCTAAAGATGAGATTAAGCGACTAGAAAACAATAGAAAAGGAAAAGAAGAGAAGAGAAAAAGATTGGGTCATTTACTTTACTTTCCCCCTTACGGGTCCTTTGGCTTTTGGTAAATCGATTCTCGAGTTCAGTGCTGATGGTAACGGTTCCTTGTTACAACGATACAACTCAGAAAAACCGTTGCCTGGCAACTGTTGTAGAAAGGGAAGGGATATTGGTGCCGGTACACCCCCAGTCGGAACTGAAACTGAAGCTTCCGACGACAACAACCGCAACACCAAATCAATAGTTTTCAACTTTAGGGCACAATTTCACCACCCAAGTGATTTCGTTTCTAGATACAGTGGGAACTTAAACTCTTTGTGAGGACGTGGTGTCCGTTAACCTATCACTAGCTGGTTTTATTTCAAATGAACATTTGAGAGCTGCTGGACGTACTAAACATGAGTCCGGGGTTAGACGTGCGCGGGACGTACCTAAAGGTACCCCGAGAGACGGGGAATCGTACGCGCATACGCGGCCGCCATCAGATCGATCGAACCGTTGCCTGCAGTTTCCCCTCCATGACGCATAGCGCAAAAACAACGCTAACCCTTTCTATTCAGACCTCTAGTAACACTCACGCGAAGCTCCACTAAATCGTTTTCCGGATTCGTCCATAGAGAGCGCGAATTTGGATCTAACCCTGACCCCAGCTTGTGTTTTTCTGTAGTCAGTACTTGCTAAGCAGAATGCACCAAGAACTTTTAATCTAAATGTCAATGATGCTATCCTAATCACGTTTATCGAGGTTTCTTGAATTTTCCTGAAAGTATAATCACGTAGCCTAATTGTATAAGATTACGATGAAAACTGAAATTCTGTAACTGTGACGTTCACCCGTGACTTGATATTTCAAAACAGAATTCAGTTCTCGGCCTGACTCAGATTGTCTACGCACAACCTTTTACACATAAAGGAGAGGGTCTTTGTATTTAAAATAAGACAGGATATCAATAGATATGACCGTCGCGTCTCCGTTCCGAGCCCGCACTTTAATTAAACCATCACCACAGTAAAAATTATCCCGTCAACTAGTTCTGCCAAAAAAATTATGACTTTGAACTCGTAACAGATTTGAACGTAACGTGAGACCACAGTTCGGACTTCATCTCTCGAGTAATTATATTTACTTGATTCCGTACGTAGTGTACCTCGTAATGCTGATTACGTAATCGCTAGCAGCTAGGAGTACAATACCAAGTTCCACGCACTTTCTGCAAGTCTGTTTTCCTAAACAAATTGAGTTCAGAAAACAAACGCAAGACGGAAATGCCTGGCACGGATTTTATTGCAAATTAATCAACGGTAGAGCTGCTTATTTAACAACTAAACTAGATTGCGGTCCTAACCGAATGTTTTTATGTATCTTATAAGCAAAGATGAAACCAAACTCTTACCTCAAATATAGTTTCTTTTGGCTAGACAATGGCAATGGCACAGATGCAGAATAATAAATCGGGGCAGCAAATAAGCTGGACGATCTGACAGTTGGATGA
Organism: Leptestheria dahalacensis; assembly: GCA_022114935.1. Classification (NCBI taxonomy): domain Eukaryota; kingdom Metazoa; phylum Arthropoda; class Branchiopoda; order Diplostraca; family Leptestheriidae; genus Leptestheria; species Leptestheria dahalacensis. Next base: position 32,715 of record JAIQCU010000611.1, on the reverse strand, counting down.
AAACAGTCCACCGTTAAACGCGTCTGCGCCGATCTGACTATTGCCAACATTCAACGGTGGCTCAAATACTAGTTTATTAAAAATAGATACTTATCGAAAAAAAGCACAAGTTTCAGCGTTTTTATGAAATATCATGTAAGTTAAGGATTTAATGAATATTCTGTAACACTATTTGGGTGCTGCACAAAAATAACAGTCCATTTTAAATTATTAAATATTCTAAGCTAATCTTTTCGCGGTTAACAGATTGGATTGAACTGATCATAACAATGCAGAAGAATTTAGTCGTCTGAAATTCGAACAGTCAGTCAATAAATAATAGATTCCAAGTTTCTATTTTTCAAAAATAAGATCTGTAATATGACAGTGCAGATGAAAAAGCTGTGTAGCAGCAGGTTGATAATTTATGTCATTCCTGTTCCATAAAACATTCCTAGCGTGGCAAGTTTATAGTACTAAGATTACTCTTATTGATATTATACCAACTTATATCTTGCTATCATCGGAATAATTTCTATAAAAAATAGGGTATCATCTGCAAGTGACGATTGTTTGTATCTAAGATCCTACAAGCAAAGTAGACATTCAACTCAACAAAGGATGCAACAATCGGTCAAGCAGCTTCGTCTGTTTAATTTACTGTATATAGTTTAATATTTGCTCCACTATTGATATTAGGGCCTAGCAGTTTAAGTGCGGTAATCCTATGTTGCATTCCTACTAGCCAATGTGTTAATCAAACTTAATCATTCCTTATAAATCAATATAGAAAAGACATTTTTATTAAGAGTTCTAGTAAAAAAGTGGTAGAAGGAAATTATTAGAGTAGAATTTTCAGTGAAAAACGCCTTCGTGTAATAAATCTTCCACGAGAACACACAAATCGAATTCCAAAACTTCACAACTTTTCGAGTTTCGTGTAGTAACTTTGACCAAAGGTCTGGTTCGCCCGCGTTGAACTTTACCTTTTGCACATTGCCAAACGCGCTTGCATGCAATGGGGGAAAAGGCGGGTAACAGAAAGCGTAAAAAAATTGATCTACAGTCAAAGATAACCACATTTTCAGGTACACAATCTAATTGGTTGAGAAAGACTTACAATTTTTTACGTGGATAATAACGAAGGTTCAATTCTTTGCTTTGAAGGCGCTCGCCAGATGGCAGACCTTGCGTATAAGTAAATAGGATTAGGAACACAACTTGTTATTTTCTGGTTAGCCCTTTCTTCATAAGCTCATTAAACGAGGAGTTTCTCATTCGCCAACTTACAGTTTAAACTTCAAAATATATCGAGTTATCTCGTTCAACAACATCTGCCTACACAGTTGCCAATCAGCGGATGCTGCAGCAGTTCTTGCTCAACATTTATAAAGGTCAGCCAACTGCAGCATTTGAAATATTAACCTTCTCTGTATAATCGTCAGTATACTTTCCAGTTGGTGGATTATCGCTGTGGGCAGCGTACCGTGTACCAACTCCTGCAATCTGGTTTCAGACTGTACGCCCACATGTGCACTAAGATGATTGTATGTGTAATGTGGCTTCTTCTTAATATAATTCCACACATGCTGAATAATTAAAGGTTCAATCTACCTGCATCAGATTAGTGCAGTTGCACTGAAGCTTTCTGCACACGTTGGGAATTTTTTTAAAGCAGATTTACGTATTCTATGTATCTATCTAGCTATCTAGCTATCTGTCTTCGTATAGAATGATGTACAATGTGGTTGAATGCAACATAGTGGAACTACTCTCTTGTGTATTATGAGTACACGCATGTAAGCATGATGGGCAGTAATCTTGAAAGTTACTATGATTTGCTATTTCACTGTTGCATTGCAGGGTCTAATTGACTAGTGGTGTTCATTTCTAGGCAGGTTTGCACATTGGAGAGTCAAAGGGAAACTCTCAATCGATAGACCGTACTTTAGCGACCCTACTGGTGGAGTATAGTCATGCCAAGCCGCTTATAACAGTCTGCTGGCTGGTGCAACAGCAGCGACATACGCGAGATCGCAGTAGCTTTGGTCCGTGACGGGAAATCAGTCTTGGGAAGTTCATACTCTTCTCGGACCGTCAGTGTCTCACCTTTCAAGTTTGCGGATTCAAAAAGGGGAACTTGGTTCACACGATGAGGTCACCAGTGGCTTTAGCCAATAGGATTCCGTGCTAAAAAGTGAAGCCAAGGCAACGATGGATAAGCGAGATAGTGAGCATGCACTGACATAGTTCGATTCCTGTAGCGAGTGTTGGAGGCGGTCGGAGCCAAGTGAAGAGAGAAGGGAGAGCAGGTCGATATTAGCCACCCCAGCTGAGCGGGTGAGCCAGTTGGTCGCCCGAGAGCGCTGAGAGCGCTGGAATACCCAGCTCCCCCCCCTGCCCTCCGCCTCGTTGGTGCTCACGTCTGCAATGACGTCATAAGAGAGCTTGTGTGGCACCATCAGAGCACAGCCTTTTCCGTTCAAGTATTAGTTCTGTTCGAGCGGTCACAAAGATCTGATACGTAGACTTATGCTAAGTGCCACAGGCTAATTCACTGATTTCAGTCAGCAACGTGTGTGTGTGTGTTAATCAACGACAACGCCGCATACTTCATACTGCCCCGGGCTGAACGTCTCAGACCAAGTTTCAAACATGTTCGTATGTTCTCGATGAATGTTTCGTGACAAATATGTCTCTCCTTAGCGTTACAGGTACACCATTTCTTATAACTTCGAGTTAGCAAGAGTTTTGCACTGTTGTGTGACTAAGGTATACATTTAAAGGTTAAACATTATTATGAATTGTTGTCAACGTGTTTATTACATTTACTGAGGCGTGCGCGTTTGGCATACGGCTTTGTTTACAGTGGCAGCCTTGTTCATTTACTCTGATAGGAAGGGGTTCACCTATTAATCTTTTCAAATACATTACGCTCCTCTCTTTTCTCCGGCGCCCGTTTCCATGTCAACCCAGAGAATCCACGTTGGAGCCTCTTTTCATCCCATCCATAAGGGTCCAATTTCCGTAACAATATGCAGAGGCTATTTACAAGTTTTAATGTCCCTTTTTCCTTCTCCCTTTTTGCGATGAAACTACACAAGCGTGGAATCCCTGGAAAATAGAATTCTTCGCAAAGCCACTCGTACGACCATCACAAGATCTCCTCGTTTGATATCTCTGGTTGGTGTGTAAAAAAAGGAGAAGAAAAAGTACTTGGAAATACTCAGTTGCGCTTCAAATCGGCTCTGGGAGGTTCTAACAAGATCTCCCGTGATGCTGGTGACGTTACGTATCCCAGAAGCCTCAGGCAAGGTGTGACAAATTGTTTTCATTGCAAACCACCGGATATGATAAACGCAGTCAAGTCCCCCAATCCCTGGTTTCCATGGTAACGTTCGTTTTGGACGTTTCCAGTTGGGTAAATGTTGATGCGAGAGCTGCGCTGCTACTAATAAGGTGGCCTGACTGAGCTGACCGTAATAAGCTTTAACTAGTTGGGTTTTTGTTTCTTGCTTGTTTGTTTTTTTTTCTCCGTGGATGCGCCGGAAGCGTTCCGTCCTCGCTGATAAGAAATCTGTCAAAAACACCAATGGCGCCGTCTTTGTTTTCACTACTGTTCATTCAGTAGAAAGGCTCCGGGACCAGTAAAAGAATAACCCACAAGTCTTTTTGTTTCTTTCGCAGTGAAACGGGCCAAGTTCGTGGGACCAAATGGTAAGGAATCCTACTTATCTAGTCAAATTTACAGCCATTGCAGTTTAGTACAATTCCTTTATAGAGTCAATTGACATCTTAAGAGTTTAGCTTACAGTTTTAGCGGTCCAGCAGGGCCCATTAGGAATAGATATTGCATGGTCCCATGCCTGTTTGTAAATTCCTACGGAGGTCTGCAAAAGTTGATAAGAGTCAGCTATATAGTGGATCATCTTTTTACTACGTTCATAATTCTTGAGCGTGCGCTTACTATGGAAATTTGTATCTCTCCTGCAGCCGAACAGCTCAACACGTACGTGACTCTCCAATTGCAAAGTGTTAAATCTACCACCATCACTGTCAAAGGATCGAGTCCTGCTTGGGAGCAAGACTTCCTATTGTAAGTATAGCAAAAAACCCTTTCCTCTCCTCTTGCATTGAGCGAAATAACAAAGAAGGTCTACAAAAACAGCTGCGGTATAATGTGCACAATGATTTCCTCACTACTCTAAACGAATGCGCACGTTGAATAAATTAAGCGAATCTGAATTCACGACAGTTGATGTGAGAGACAGCGAAACACGATGCAAACTGTCAAGTACGATGTCATACAAAGAGCTCGCAACATTAGTATACTGTAATCTGACAAGTCGACGGGAAATTACAATGTGACTGTTTGCACAAACGTGAACCCACGAGCGTAAAAGAGCAACGGCGGCTAGCCGGCTCTTTTTGGAATAAATGAAAAGTCTTTGTAGTCGGTTAATTTGGACGAGACAAGGTGGCCCTGTTTCACTTTGAAAATTGAATATGTTATTCATATATGGTGGAATAACAGAAAAACTTTCAGCTGCTTTTTTCCCCCCGTCCAAAAGGTTTCCGCTCCCACAAGCAGAACACTACGCGGAACGACTGCTTTTTTCCCCCGTACAGCTTTATTTCCACCCTTTGGTCTGATTTCCTAAAATGTCGTTTATCAAATGCGCCGTGAATCGCTGCTCTTCTCTGCCATTTGTAAATACGTCGCGTATGTTGTCAGAATTAAATCTTCTCAAGAGACCTTTGGTGACAAGTCGATACGTTCTAAAGGGACGGATCTATACAGAAGGTCTTTTAGCACCTTGTTTACGAAACGTCAATAATAATAATACGCGGTACCTTTCCAACAACTGACAGAAGTACAAACTAACATCTGTTTATGTTGTCCAAGCTTTGAACATACGTTAGACTTAATGCATATTAAATTTTCTATTATTTTCTCCCAACATGCAACGTGAACTCTTGCTACATGTTACAGTGCAACTCTATCGACACGCGTGTTATCTGTGACCTGAATACAGCCCTTTCTATCCCCCCTCTCCCCAACAAAGACTGAATCTATTTGTCTTCGTATTAGTTTGCAGCAAGGCAGAGTGCGAGCCAAGAAGGCAGAAGCTCTTATTTCATGGCAAGGTTCTACTTGCTTCACCTTTCTTTCAAAAGCTAATGCTGTTGTGGTTGCACTTGGAAACGCTTTGTGATATTCACCAAGTGCAGGCAACTTTGGGTACAACAAGGCCCAAATGGCTCGTACGATGCATATGCCAAAAAGCGAGCAACTTTTTATTTTTCAGCTCGCATATTGCTTTTATTCTGGCCTGTAACTTTTGAAACGGTTTCCAACATCTTCATAAGAGATAAACATGTTAACCCAAAGGGACTACCAAGTGAAACAGGCCCGAAAGAAAGTCTAAGACCTTAATGTAAATGAACATCAACAAGGAGTTCGCAAGTCGACGGAAATGTCTTCGACTTGTACACTTTTTTCAAGATGTTGGAATGTTAAGTTGGCTGAAATGTTCGAGGATTTGCAGACTTGCGAACCCCTCGCACATCAACGTGGGAGTGAAGAGTAAAATGTTCTTGATGAGCGGAAGGAATCAATGGGAGCAATAAAAAGAAGACATGCACGAGAAAAAAGCAGCTGAAAGGGAAGAAAAAAGCGCATCTTCTGCTTCCCAAAGAGTAACCAAGCCTTCGCGTGGGTGCAGCTGTATAGAAATGTATGATTAGGAGATAAACTTACACTGATGGCAATTTTTCCAGCTTATAGTCTAGAGCAAAAATAAAAAGGTACTAAAAGGTTGGGTCTTTTCAATTCAGAATTTTATTTTGGATAAACTTACAATGCGATTTGGATGAAACTTTACTAGTAAGTAAAGTACTATTAGTTCTATCTTCAGTATTTTTTTGACTGTTATATCTTTGAAAGCGTGGGTGTGATAAGCGATTAACTTTTCCCCAGTAAGAACCCTGTTTTCATTGCTATAGACTGTACTGAGAACGATGTGCTCTCGTAGGTGGTTTCTTCGTTGTACTTTTCAGTCCAGTTTAAAAAAGGGCATGTATCCTGTAAAGAAGCTTTACGTCAAGGGTAACTTGCGGGATTCTTGCGTTAACACAAGTTCCTACTAGCAGTAGACCTTTGCATGAAAAGAAGCCTGAAGCCGGTGGTTAACCGTGCTCTTTACTTATGTTTAAAGAAGCCCTCTCGGTTTCAAGAGTGGCTCTTTTGTACCTTGGATGTCCAAGAAAAAAACGAGAATTAAGTTTTGAAATATTGTCCCTTTCTTTTGGCAGCGAAACCAATCAGCTGGACTCGGGATTACTCATCGAGATATGGAACAAAGGGCTTATCTGGGACAAAGTAATCGGCTGCATTTGGTTACCGCTACATCACGTGCCCTATTCAAATCAGGTAACAAATTCGTGACGCTAAGTTATACTTAAAATTAATAGAAAACTAGCCAACGAGATTGAAATCTATCCCGATCAAAAAAGGGGGGTTCTGAATGGTAGAAAATTATGGATCTCTGTAACTTTAGAATTTTATTTTGGCAAAACTATTAATCCGATTTATGTGAAACTTTGGTACAGCATAGAATATTCCTAGTTCTACTTCCAGTATTTTTTTGACTTTTCTATCTTTGAAACTCTGGGAGTAATAAGCGGTCAACTATCCCCCAGAAAGTACGATTTTTGTCTCAATTCTACCAAACTTGAAATAAATATAGCCTGGCTTACGATTAACTATCAGCACAATTTTATTGTTTTTAGGTTTTGATCTAAAATCGTACTTCTGACATTTCCCAACAAGAAATTTTCCAGGGTGTAGTTTTAGTTCCAGGATACTTGATGGTTAAGAATCGTTCTTTCTTCGCTCTCGTAAACTTGACGATGGAAGCAACACGAAGTAAAAATGGATTTGATGGTGCAAAGAACTTTATTAGAACCTTCATTTTTCACTCGTTCATGCATAGTTGAAAGGAATGACACCTCCCTCTAGGCCACGAGTTGTTTGGGCAGAAGAAAGTTCCAAAACGACATCTATATAAACAACACCAAGGTGTCATCTTCGGTGCCTTGCTTTTTAAGCTTCACTGTCTTTTCCGGTTGTCAAGAATGGTTTTTTTACACATCTCTTACATCGAAACAGTTTTCAATAGAACGTCTCTCCAATTCTGTTGGTTCGGATAAACCCAATACCCCGATGCAAATACGAGGAGGTGATTCAGCATGCTGAAATCCTGATATTCGCTAGGGTTTCAGGAGATGCCAGCATGCTGGTTATCGACAAATCGGCAATTTTTGTACCAGAAGTATTCAGCATAATAACCACACAGTGGCAGTGCTGACAAGTGCTTAGTTCAGCACATCGCCGATCACCTAAATTTTGCATCGGGTATCGTTGCGAAGTGTCCGATTCAGTTTGGTTACCTCGTTTGATTTCCAGATACTTAATTCTACTGCTGCAAGATGACTGAACGGGCCATTTAGTCTTGACAGCGATTGGTACAAATTAAATGACACTCTTTTCGACAAGGCAGTTGTAGTTCTAGCTGTTCTACATACTCCCGTACTTTCAAAAGGTTCTCTCGCGTCCTTTCTCCCAGAATGCGTCCAAGACAATTACTATTCCGTCTTAATTATGCGGGTGCAAGTTTAGCGTCATAATAGATTCACTTCTCTTTGTGCGGGCGGACGTCAAAAGTGCAAGCTTTTAATTCGAGCTTGTCAACGCGGAAATTGACTGACGTTGCCTGTGAATCTCTATAACGTAAAGAGTAGAGTAATTCAGTTCTACAGCGTTCTGTAGAGACTGCGGCCAATCATTCGTCTTTAGTAATTTGTTCTACTATTTTGGACAACTCTTTTTTTTGGCGAAACGATATGCTAACACTGCGAAAAGGATGTCCGTCCCAACGACCAGCGCCTGAAGTAAAACATATCACAAAACGAAGTAGGCACATAACTTGGAAAGAGCCAACGGAAGAGCGCAGGCTTTGACGTACAAGGCTGGATCAGAGATGAGAGCCGGTCGAGAATAGGATACAGCATCACGGTGCAGTGGGCAGTTCAAGTATCTCCGTGCTGCGCTTGTGTAATCTATAGACGGTTAACCGAGACTTTGGCTGCAAGCTTCTTAGTATCCTCAATTCTTTAGCCCAGTTACTAGGATAGTTTGAATGGGTCATCCTAGGTAATGTTTAGAGCAGAAAGAAAGGGTTCTTGCTGAGGAGAAGTTGATTGCTCATTTCCCCCCAAATTTACAAAGATATATCAATTTAAAAAATATCACCCATAGAACTAGTAATACTTAAAGTACTGCCAAAGTTTCGCGTAAATCGGCTGGTAATTTTCTTCAGAAGAAAATCCTAAAATTTGGGAAATAACATAAGTATTTTGCTCCAGTCTGTACAATACTTTAAATGCAGTAACTATGGGGATTGGTTAAAACTTCCGCTCTAGTTGTATTCTAACTGTTGGGTAATATAACTTTATGTTAAATTTATTACTGTGAATTTGATAACGTCAGATAGAGATATTCTGGAAGAGTTAATACATCGCTTTTGGAGTCACCCAAGGTCGGTAGTGGACTAGTTTTTTCCCCGGTGGCAACCCTCCAAAAGGAAAGCTTCCTAATCTCATATTGCTAGGAAGGGGGGAAAAATCAATTTTCAATGGGGATAGGGGTCAGCTGTACTCTTTTCGTTGTTACGTAAGAGTTCAGCTGTTAACACAACTTTCAAACAAACATAGTCGTCTAGAGTTTCATTCATACTTCAGCTTCATTAGTCCAATTTGACGCTTCGGAGTGTACGAAACTCAAGTGATAACACGTCTTTTCGTAAGTTGAATCTCAAGTTTAAGGACTTCGCGTTGTATTTCCTATTTTCCTTCGACTGGTTTCCTCGAGCTGAAGACAGTGCCATTGCCGGAACTCTATCTGAGATGGCTAGAACGATAGCAATTCAGTGCTCGTATACATTCGTTGCAGACCGGATGAATCTCGACTTTTTGGTTCAGTCGAAGTTTTACTACGCGTGAATTTTGTTTCTCCCCCGTTCAGTTAACATGAGGTCATGATATACCACGTTGATGTTCAACTGTAGTTTTTACTATCATTGTTATCAGGGAGAGAGCATTATTCACTATCAATATAGTATGACCGACAAACGTTTGGGTTCACTTTCCATAAACGATCTTCTGAACACTGTAGGAAGGAACGGGAGAATGGCTGTCTGTCGATGCAGAACAAGTTATTGAAAATGGAGCGGTCATCGCAACCAGGAACCCCACTGGTCATTACATACTCATCGACTGCCGCCTGGAGATGGCCAATGGTAATACAAACCCTGACTGCCATATAGATCCTGGATATATGCAATCTATAAACGCTACCCAACACTACATTAATTTGTCTGCATGTTTACCTTTCCTCCTGTCAATTTAACGCGACATTCTTATCAAAATCAGGTAAAAATTGACTTGTTAAGTAAGTAAAAAGCAAACTTGAAACTCGATGAAAGTAGGCAGTCGATACTGGATTTCTCATCTCTCCCTTGACCTGAATTTTATCGTTTCATGTATACAATCAGTTTGTTTGGGAATTTGTAAGGTCATTAAGGTGAAAAATTACTATATTAAGGTAATATATACATTAAGGTGAAAAATTACTATATTCTGTTACACATGAATTAAAGAGATATTTTTTTGATTGAGCAACGCGGTAAGAACCGTATTAACCCAGTGTTTTTGCTACAGAAATAGACGATCCCGATACCACCGAGCTGCAGAAGAAACTGGAGGCATTCAATTACGTTCTGGACCAAGAGATGGCGATACTGCGCGATAGCAACAAGAGACAGCAGTTCTTCAACCACTGTAATGGCAGTCAGGCTATTGTACCCTAAGTCGATAGATAGTTGGATAGAAAGATAGATATATAGAAAGATAGATAGAAAGATAGATGGAAAGACAGACAGAGAGACAGTTAGACAGACAGACGGAAAGATAGTTAGACAGATAGATAGATAGGTAGATACGTAGGTAGATAGATAGGTAGGTAGATAGATACATAGATAGATAGATACATAGATAGATAGATAAATAGATAGACAGATAAACATGGAGATGGATAGACAGATAGATACATAGGTAGATAGATAAATAGACGGGTAGGTGGATAGATGGATAGACGGATAGAGAGATGGATAGACAGATAAACAGACAGAAAGATAGATAGATAGATAGATAGATAGATAGATAGATAGAATAATTACAACCCCTGTAGAGAAATTCTTCTTAAGCTCGCATACGTTTTCTTAGAGCATCATAAACTGTCGTTCTATTTCAATTGTAACCAAAAATTGATCTTAAATCTTATTTTTTAACGACAGCTGGCCTCTCTGAAGACAGTGACTATACCAGTGACGTCAGCTACCCGTTGAATCACCAGGCGAACAGTTCTGCGTCACAGTACTTAACCGTTGCCAGCGAATATTACACGCCACAGAGGTCACTGGAAAACAGCCGCGACAATTCTTACGAGCGAGACACGAAAGATCTTAACCGCTGGGATTCGAGAGAATACAGACAATACGAAAACTACTCGCAGGTATTTTGTACACGCTGAATGCTATAGAGGTGTCCGGGAAAAGTTCTATGGAACTGTTTCTCGAATGAATCTATCAGTCACGTTTCGATATTTATGCAGCTACTATATATATTTTTACAGGTTTACTAGAATTAAATTCACAGTAATCCTACTTTTTTTTATGTTTAACTGTATAAATGAATGTGCATACACTTTCTGCCGTGCCAGATACTATGAATCCATTAGAAATTAAAATAACCTTCCTTAACGGTTTACAAAACACAATCGCCCATTCATCTTCTGTTAGGGCGACCAGTATTACCAGGATGTCGATCAACGATACCTGAACGAATGGAACTACGAAGCCGAGGATCCTCTTTATTACAACAGCAGGCCACCGACATCCAAAACCGAAGAAAGGTCTTTTTTCTCTATACGAAATGCATTTTCTTATACAAACTCTTTCATTGATTCATTTGTGAATTTACAGGTTCTCGTACAAGAGCAGCATAGACACTGAATGGTAAAATCTTGAGACAAACGAGCGCGGAAAATATTCTAGTCTCATCTTTTTGCATTTTCAGTGTGGAAGGGGCTTTTGGAGCACCAGGAGATGCGCAACAGAAACAAGCCTCATTCGCGCGAACTGGGAAAGGTGAATCTGAATGGTTTTTCTTGTAGCTACGATTCAGATGTCTTGATAAAGGGCTGGACTTATAAAAAAAACGATTTGTTCAACATTACAGGTCGTAAGCCAAGCTTGGAGCGGCAATCGACTCTGTACGACGAATACGAGACCAACTGTTCCTATTATAATAACGGAGAAAACTACGAGAGCAATAAGCGAAATGAAAGTGTGATAAACTACGGCGAATGGGCGCAATCATCCCAGCCAAAAGAAGCCAAGTACGAGCAGCAGGAGGCAAACCAGCAGCAGCAGCAGCAGCAGTCGCAGGACCAGAACGCGTACGAATACGTCGACCCTAACGCAGCATACGACGGATACGATTATTCGTCCTACGAGAACTGTGATGGCTATTACTATAACTACGACTATAATGGCGCCTACAGTGATCAGAGTGCGTGGACAGAATACGAAGGAAAGGAAGAGTGCAACGCTGAAGGGTACGGTTATTCCGACGAAACTGGCTATTATTACAATGGCCAGTGGTACACGTGGGACTCTTACGCTAACTATGCAGAAAGTAATAGCTACGACGAGTACGGGTACCAAGAAGGCAGGGCCGACCTGATCTATGCAGAAGAACCCACCAAAGATGAAGGTGAAGTTCGCGAGCCGGACACGGACTTGAAGCACGAGTTACCTGGTACCAAACGACGCCTTCTACATCACGGAGACCTTAGCAGTAGTGGCGGCAGTGTTGACAGCGAACAGTTACTCCTCAGAAGGGAGAGTAGTGCCAGCGTGGCCACTCCGACTACCGAGCTGAGACTTATAGGTTCACCTGTGGGCGAATTAGATCGGCTTCAGTCCGATCTCGAATCGAAGCACTACAGCGATTCTAAAGGGCCTGATAGTCGCCTCAGCGGACGTTACTCCGTGGAGGAAGAACGCCGAAGGAGTTCGGTTCAGTCGCACGGATCAAGTTTATCGCGCCGCGAACGAGCTGACGAGTTTCATCGGAGACGATCCTCTAGCATCTGCAGTGAACAAGCTTCGCAGCTCAATTCGTTCGATGATCATGGACGAACTCCTGTTAATGAGGATAAATATGACGATGGTATCTTGGACGCTACACCAGTTCCAAGTGAAAGCTCTCTTCCTTTGGAACCTGAAGACAGCGGTTCCGTGATTCAGAAGAACGTATCATTTGAGGACGAACAGATTCAACCAGAACCTCTGCCAGAATCCCCGAAACAAGGGATCGTGCCATCCTTGATGATTGTGGAGCGTCCCCGGCTTACCGCTAGACAGCGCTGGCTGATCGCTTTCAATAAAGTTTGCGCGCAGCTTAACGTAAGTCAATATCACTTCATTCATTATGCGTTTGCCTGCTGTATCATAATCTCCGCGTCCATTACCTAGCCTTATAAGCCATTCAAGATATTAAGCGGCAGATTCGCAAGCGAGAAACATCCCACGGGTTTCTCTGATAACACTTGTACGATTTTGCCAAACACGGTGGGCACGCTTTAGACATTAACGTCGCTAGAGGATTAGATGAATAACTGGTACTTCGCTGCCATAACGCACAAAATGTTCGAGATTCAACAGGCATTACGTTTACTGTAACGGGGTTTAACCGACATTAAACTGTAGGTAAGGCCTACTTTCGGTTATGGTTACACTTTGAAGAAAAGTACGTGAACTGCTTGATTTACCGCGTAACTTGGGTATTTTGAACAAAGTCTTAACCTCTGTTTCCGCCAGAGACCAGACTTTATATCAATGGTTACTCTGTCGCGGGAATCTGTAAATAACTGTTATCAAGTAACTTTATTTCGTAATGAATTTTCCTTCTTCCGTCGCGTGGACAGGCCATGCTTAGTACGACCACTTTCCAATTCCAGCCATTAGGAAAGTCATGTAGAGAACACCTAACCCTTGCTAATGATACCCCGTAGAGCTCCTCTTAGCTCTCCCCGTTATAGTCTAGCTCAATGATGGTTTGGCGAACTCGGAATCTGAGCTGCGATGCAAACATGTTGAAAACAATGCATATATGCTATATATATATAACTTTGAACAAAAACCTTTTGAAATGACATAGACTAAATATAATGCAACTTACTGGCACTGCTGAATAGTATCAACACTAAACGATAGTATTGTTGCAAAAGTACCATCAATCTGTTACATTTGTGCCAACTGTCTAATTGTTTACTCTGAACTTGGCAACAGGCTGGACAGCAAGTCCCAGAGAGACTGTGTTGTCGCAAGTGCGCGCTATTTGCAATCCGAACTTATAGTTCAAGATAACTGATTAAAACGAAAGCAATAAAAGCAGCGCACTTAAGAATGGACTAAAGTATAGTTTCAGGGTTTTGTGTTCCGTATAGTCCCCGTCTCGTTTTTCATTGCCCTTATCGGCAAAGTCTGTGCGGTGTGCGATGTTGAAATCCCCATGTGGTTACGGCTCCACTACGTTTATGTGGGCTGCCACCTCCAAATCGGTGACCGCCTGTTGCTGTGGCATGGGCTTTTAATCAGCAGGGCAGGCCCACTTCCTCTCCGGTCCAGTGATGTGCTCACTTGCAACCAGGCAAGAAGAATAGTTTTAGCTTCGCCAGTGAAACATTGTACAAGAAACATGGATTGGCTTATCCCATTCAAAGCGTCTCTGTTTCCGTCGAAATCGTCTGGTTGTATCAACGACCAGGGAGCTCAAACTGACGAGCTTCCTGCTGAGGAAGAGAACGAAGTTGTTCTAAGATCGTACATTGGAAGAAGAAGGACTTCCAGTTTATCCGACTTGGACACCTTATTGGAGAGGAACACCGAAGGGCAGGAGTCGACCAAAGCTGGAACTCATTTCCAGAAACGCAGGCAAGCCCAGTTACATCTGTTGCATACGAAAGGCCTCCGCCCCGAACGGTACGCGGAGTCTCCGGGGCAATCTGGCCAAATAAAATTTATATTCGAAGTAGGAGGAAGCATTGGCGATTTGATGAATATGAAACAGTTTGGGAGTAATCGAAGTTTACACAGTATGACCAGTAGCATTGCTGACGTCGTTCCTCTAGAAACAGTCCGAGCCAGAAAATTCCCATCCAGCGGGGATGAAACACCGACCGTAAAACGCGTAGGGAATCTGTATGAATCTTCGAGGATCAGCTCAGAAGTGGCAGACACTTTCACTCCTATTCCAGTGGACATTCTTGTTGAAGAGGAGAACGAAACCTTCGAGGATGAAGACGACGAAGACGATATTTTCTTGGACGAGTCGTGCCATCATTCGCAGGAGGAGAAATCGTTTAGCTCGAGACATCGCATCTTATCCATTCCTGAAAGGGCTAAGCGGTTATCTCGACTTATACAGGACCGGGAATGCCGTTGTTCAAAGGTTAAGGAACCTTCGGTAAAGTTAATACCTTCATTTTTCCAGTTCTCTAAGATTTAATACGCACTATGCAATACCGTGCTAGATATTTGTGGGATTTCTTGTTGACTACATTCGGCCATGAAATTAGGCTAACAACTTCTGCGCCATGCGGGTTTATTTACATAATTGGATAGGGGCTTGACGATGAAATCTCATTTGAAGCACGGCCTATTTGCCACCTTCGAGTTAATTAACTTCTTGTGCCAGCCTATAGATGGCGGTTCTAGCCCCCCCCCCNCCCCCCCCCCCACAGTCGACGCAAGGGTTGTAGTAAAAGGTTTGTTGACTATTGATATGTGCAAGAGAGAGAAGGACTCGCGATAAAGTGACGTTGCATTCATGCAATGAGTCACGCGGGAACTGAACTGCATTAGGGAAAAAGTACTTGAGCCGACGTGCGTGATTACGCCGGGTTTCTATGACTCCGTAAGGAGCATTTACAAATCCTTTTAAGAGTGAATCTTGTTTTCCATTCCACGTACTGCAATCCCATTTTTTTCTGATGTTGTTGTTTTTATAGATTGCTTCAAATTTAACATAGCAAGAACTTTTAATTTCTTCTCCTATACACCACCCAGGCAAGATAATTCCATAACAATGTTCAAATGTTGGACTTACGTAATTCTGCTGAAGAATGGCAAACACGATCATGTCGACTATGGATAAAAGGGAAGATCAATGGACAACAAGTATGGCAACCCAGAAAAAAAGCGTTGATATCTAGACAGCAACAACATTTTGGTGCAACACCAGAAAGCGCCAAGTCGGGAACATTACGACTATATGAGCTGTCAAGTAAGAAACCCACTCCATTCTTATCTAATGGCACCGTGGCATTTTCTAAATTTCGCCTCAAGAATAAAGCTATTGGTCTCTAAAGCACAATGGCCTGGGACTGCAGTCCAATTGTCGGGTACGTGTCATTCTATGAAGGCAATCTCCGCGGGACCAAGATGGCTCCAAAACCATTTTCTTTCCTCTGGCCCGATGTCACAGGTCCCAAATTTATTTCTCATACTTTTCACGCCGCCTAGTAGCAGGTTTACAGTGGCAGGAAAGGAAAACGTCAACTTTGTTTACGAGCACAAGGTCGTGCACAGGAATAGAAAGCCTGTTGAACGTTTACCAAGCGGTTAATTCATACTACTTTTTTGGTTCAGTATACTAAATGCAACCACTTGAATATAATGTTGGTAGAATACCCAGCATTTTATCTCTGCAAACTTAAGTCTTATGACTATTGATTTGTAAGTGTTTTCCTATTCAAGGAGTCGTCAAAATTTTTTGTGAGTAACGTACTTTACAACAAAGTAAAGAACCAGGTGAAACAACGTCAGCAGACATATATGTGGCCGTTATTTCTTGTTTCTCTGTCTCTGAGCCTTTCTGCTGCAAGTCGTCTTCAGACTGATTGAGAAGATTTAAGTTGTCTTCATGCCAGGGCATCAGAATGAGGGATTCATGTAGCGTTGATAGGGGGTGGAAGAACCACGCCTCAGTAATAAAACAGACAGCCTTTTCAACCGAGTAGTCTTCAATATACTTGCATAATGGCTGTGGTTGAATAAGAAGGCCATTCCAACCCATGTGCCATAAGAAAGGGACAGTTTTTTGCTGCTTACAAGATCTATCACAAGCAATTATGTCCTCGTGTTTTTACATGACATATTGCTACGATGTAAAGACGGGATGCAGCGCGTTCTTGAGGGATGATTTATTTACGCCAAAGGATTATAAACAGTCTTTTTGGCGGTTGAAAATGAAGAGCATTTCTAGTTTACAGAAATCGCCTATGCGAGATGGTTCTAGTAGCGTTGACGACGTGGAGAGCCACATCACTTGCCTCATTTGGACATCGATTATTACTATATAATGCACCCTGGCCGGTTCGTCATTCGGGGAAAGTTAGATATTCTTATACAAGACGACCGCTCAGCACAGCAGGCTTATCCATAGAAAATAATCCTCGTAATGGACATTCTAGCTGATTCGCATCAGTCTCGTAAGGTGGAATTGTAAGTACACTGTGAACACGCGAAGTTAATCAAGATAGGACGCATGCGCATTTGTGCACTAAATCAATAGTTGCCATGGTGAAAAAAAAAGGCCGGCCGGTAACGAATCAAGTTTTCCTTCCGAAGAGCTGGATGCCGTCACATGAAGTCTACACAATGAAGCCGCTAGAGGGTTCTAGTGTATACGAAATGCCATACATTAACTTTTAGTAATTACTACATTCAGTAACCACGACTTAGGTTTGATCTACGTATTTCATCACCATCGGTTGTTATGAATTACAACTGCAAATTCTGATATCTTATGGTACAGACAAATATTGTTATTGTCACACAGTTCAGCTTCTAGTTTAAAAAAAAAATACTCTCCTGTAAAATTGTACAAGTCCTTCTGAGCACAGATGAAAAGAAACCTTGAAGAATTTCAGTCCTGCTACGAGTTTTAGGGTGAAGCTCAGCCTTTGGGTTACGTTATTCGAGCAGACGTACTAAGCAGCGCAATATCGACCTGCCTATGCTCAGCTTATAGCATTTCCTCTGTTGCACCGGCCAGTTCTAACTGTGCTCGGTCACAGTGAAGTTCCAGCTATGGCATCCTAGCTACAGGCAGTGATGCTATGCTTGTGACTGAAAACAGTACTCTTGACTTTTTGTTGTTCAGTTTCCATACGAAGTTTGGTGTTCTCTTACTCTCGTTTATTGGCCCAGTTTGACAGCGGCATAGCAGCTGATTTGGTTTAGACGCAGTTTAGCGGCTCGGATAAGGTTAGATCCAGCCAAGCACAGTTAAGAGGTGGTCAGCTGCGTCACGTTTTACCACCAAGCTCGTCCTAGTTTTGCATAGCTATTTTCAACCATTCCTGGTTCAGTAACAGTTGGTGTTTTCCGCCGTCAGCGATATGACCTGTGTGAAAACTCTACGGTCACAAATTTGAATGTTAAAACCATTCTAGAACATCTTTCATATTGTATCTGTCAGCTGTGTGATATGTATTTGTCAATGCTCTAACTATCCGCGGTATGTGCTGTTTACTTTGTTGTTGTTCGTTTACTGGGGCGTAGTGAACGTTGCAGCCCTCGGATGTTTGCTGTAGAGCTGATAAAGGAAGTTCGCAATCTGCTACCGCAGAAACAGCACGGAAGCAACGAAAAGCTTGTGAAAGCAAACACAGTAGCAGACTTGACGTGCTATCGTGAATCTTCTTAGTAAAACGTTTCCTGCAAATTCTTTAGCAGCTTCGAAAGTATAGTTGTCCCAGCGTCTTACCTTATAAGCTTGTGTAAAGATGGAAGGATCATACTTAACCTCACTTGGCAGTGCGGGGACAGAAAGACAGTTTTCCACCAAGGCACTCGGTGAACGCTTCGTTGCCGAGTACGTGGAGCGGCTTAACACTAAAATGTGCCTGTTTGACGGAGAGTTAAGAAAAGCCTGGCAGTCTCTTGACATCCTTTCGCTGGAGTACACCAAGATGTGGGAAAAACTGGAAACATTAGAGTCGCTCCTTTTCGAACAGCAAAGCACCATAAGTAAAATAATGGAACTGTACGGCAAGAGTACAGAGTACTCCGATTTACTAAGTGCTGGTAAACAGACTAGCGTTCACGACTTTGAAAGTCAGCCAACTGGTTCACGGGAAACGGAAATGAATAGGAAGGCAATAGACGAAAAGTTTGCCTCAGAGCTAACAAAACAACTTAACAGTTTCAAGTATGATAATTGCGATATGCACTGCAATCAAGCCGGTCAAATTACGATGTCAGCTGATGAAGCCTTTTACCGGAGCCTAAACACCGCACATCGTGACAGTCCTTCGATAGTTTCGGATTCTGACATTGAGCTGAGGATGATTTGGGAGTCTGCTCATTCACCATCTAACGAGCGAAGTCATTCCGAGGCGCAGTCTCTTAAAGCAGACATGACGCCCAATCAGGATATTTTCAGTGCGAGAGACTACTTTAATTATAGGAAAACTTCACCAAGTATAACAGCCCCAATGGAAAGCACGCCTTGGACCTGGTCAGTCATGGACGAAGACAGTGCTCTCAAACTGAAGGAAATAGAAACCATAGAAAAGAAAATCAAAGAAGATTCGGAGAAAATACAAAAACTTCGTGAAAGACTAATCCATTCGCCCTTCGCTTCACCAAAACGTGACGCTTCAGACCAAAACACGCATTTGTTAGCCAAAGAAACTGAACTGGAGGAACAACTTAGGCTTGCATTTCAAGTGTCCAGTCTTGGTCGAAGGAAACGTAGAAGTCCGCCGCAGGAAGGTACCAGAGAATTGAAGGGTTCCAGCTCTTTGGAAAAAGGCCGTCCAATAGAAATGGATCAGAGCAAGCATATTCTACGTGACATTGAAAATTTGCCCGTAGTGGATGCTGCTTACCAGCACAACATTCCTCCCAGTGTTTTACTTGACCCAAAATATGACCCTGACGCGTTTTCCAACAACGCTGCAAAATCACCGGGGCCTGAAAGACCAACTACACCACGAGATTTGCTGACGTATCCTACGCTTCCAAGGAAGGGGGACAAATCCGTAATTATAAGAAGAAGCCCCATGTTAGAACAAGAAGTAAAACTACCCTGCTCGACTCCTAATCTATCACCTAAGTGTTTAGGCAAAAAGAAGGAACCCTCCCCTACTGTCTCGTTTAATGTGACGTGCACAACACTTTCCGATTCCGGCGTTTCGTCCCTCAGTGGGAACTGGTCAAGCTTTGAAAAGTCACCAGGAAGCCCCAGAGCTCACCAATGTCTTAATTCAACCTCTTTATCCGAGCCTTATGGCGAATATCTTCTATCGGCAGCAAGTGATGCATTACAAAAACACTCCCCAACTCGCTCGACTCAGGGGTATCTTCGAAATGCTCACCAGCAGCAGTTACAAACGGCAACAGTCGCAACAAATTTAACAACGGAAACGTGGAAACTGCATGGTTCCATTTGCTCAGTTGCAGCCTCCGCTTCTTCTACGGTTCTAAGTACCGACTTACCCGGGGCAGTAAATCGAAAGAAACCTCATAAACACCGCCAAACACTTATAAGTCAGCACCGAGATCGCAACAAAACTTTTCCAACAAACTTGCACTCCAACACGTATATATCTTACAAGGACTTGAACACGAAAAGTGATGAAACAATAGACCTCCCATCGGATGAGCAATGGTTCTTTAAAGGAGTTGTTCTCCCAAGTGCTTACAGATCAACCACTCCTAGCCCAGCACCTGGCTCCTTGCCCGAGGGCGTTCTGGGACCTGCCCCAGCTAGTATGGCCTTGTTCAGTAGCACCTGTGAAGTGCCAGGCCCTGCCCCAGACGGTCCTACATGTTGCCGAACAAATTGCGCCAACCTTCCTGATTACCCGGAGGTCTACCCTTTGACAGAGTCGGGTACATTAAAGGACGATTCTTTTACACCAACAGAAAAGTACGAAGGTGAAAGTTGCTCTCACACTGGCACGGAGTTGAACAGTCTGAACAGTGCTCGGAACAATTTGAGCAGTAGCTGCCCTCAATCAGAGCAGCAAGTGCTACTGAAGAAACCGAACGATAAGATGACGTTCCCTTCGGATAATCGTGATTACTACTACTATAGCGTCCTGGAGGATCGTGACCATATGGCGTACTGGGCCTCTGACCAAAGTAACTCTGTGGGAAACGGAAGGAATATTTATGAGCAGCAGTATATGACCGAAGAAATGGAGCCATCGCTACCGTATACTGGGCTTTCAAATGATGTAATCGTTGCCCAAGGTGGATACATTTCGATCGTAGCTGAAAAACAGCAGGCACCTCAGGCTCGTAACCAAAAGGATACGTCATTGGGAAGGAAACTGAAGACTGCTTTTAACGATTTTTTCCCCAACCTGAGTAGGTTGAAAAAACGATCCTATTCTCTTCCGGGGGTTAGTTCCGGTGAGATGTTCGATACTGAATTAGGGGGTGCGCCAAACAATAGCGATCCCACAGGACTGTACCCCAACAGCAAAAAAGGTAAAAAATTTATAAGAAAGATGGCTAATGTGGTGCGAAGAAGCCGACACAACAGCATCACCATCTCACCTAGTCTTGACAAAGAGCTTATTAATCCAGCATATAACGATCGTCAAGCATCATCTTTCACAAGTGAAGGCCAAAATATGGCAAAAGGGAGGGAACCAAGCCAGCGGTCGCTTATTTCGTACTGCAATGAAGGTTTCGACATTGGCAGCGATTGGCACCAAAGTACAGAGCTGAGCACTAAACAACCAGCGCAAACTAAGCTTCAAAACATTCAGAGCATTTCGACTGAATTTGCCGTGTCGCGTGCAATAGGCCGTTATCGCCAAAGACAGCAAAGTCTGAATTCCGAAAGTGGAGACGAAAACCAACTTGCTTGCAGATCATCTCCAGGTATTACAACAGATACTAATGCACTGGATGAAGCAGTCCAGGGAGATGTTTCACCGCCCTCTAACAAAGGTATTAGCCCTCTCTCTACCACTCCCTTTCGACTAGACAACGAATGCGTTTCGGGCAAAGAACCAGCAAATTTACGAGATTCTCCAGAAGATACCTTATACCTTATTGATAACGTGGAGAAGCTGTCTATGGACCAGGAAAAGCCCTACATGTCGAAATCGTTGCTCAACCCCTTCTTGGACGTTGGGGGTTATATGTATGTAGAAGACGACGGCGGTAAAAGCCCTAGATCGTGGAAGAGTCTATCTCGAAGTCCTTCACGATGGCAGAGCACTGAAGATAGTATTGACACCGATGATGAATGGTACCGCTACGGGTTGCTGGAGTTGGAAAAAATGGAAAAGGAGCTTACGTCTTCAAATCTCGACCTGCGAAAGCTGGACGAAGAAAGCTTCCGAAGTCAACTGAAGCTGGTCATGGAAGAGCTGACCGAGACGGTGACTCGTTTTGAACCAGAACCAGATCACGAAGCTACGTTGCTTCCGGATTACAAAGAAGAAACGGACGATCAATATTCCAACAGACAGGTTCTAGCCGACGACAGAAACATTTTTTCTCATAAGGAGGATGAATTCTCTTCGGGAGAAACTAGCGGGCCAGATAGTCCTTCTCGATCGTCTTACAATGAAGAGTATGCTCTCGAGTTTGACGAATCGGTTGGCTATCAGTTTGACGATGTATCTTCGACAATCAAAGATTCGTTTCCGCCTCCAACCATTTTGTTAGCTGCCGGAAGCACAGCTAGCAACATAGCCACGTCGGTTTTTTCTTTCTTTGTTTCTTCGCCTAAAGAAGAGGGTGTTGAGGATAACATCGATGTGCTCAAGCCTACATACGATGAGACATTCTTTGGCAACGACAATGAAGATAGCTCAAGGCACGACAATAGTCTTTTGCCAAATGAAACCCTTTCTAGTAAAATTGCCGACAACCAGAATGAATTACTCGATCCCCAAACTGCATCCCGAGCAAAATCGGGCGTTGCTCGGTGGAAACTTCTGAAAACTTTACGCGATAAGAAAGCAGAACTTCAATCCTCGCCCAAACGAACCAGTCCCACTACTGAAACGGTAAACACTTTTACCTCTAACACTATTTAGTGCACAGATAAGCTTCGCAATTGCAAACCGGTTTGGAAAAGAAAACTTCTTACTTTTAACTCGAACCGAATATGATATGCAGCTTGATGGGAAAATGAGCAACAACGAGCAAACTAACGAAAGTTACAGTTTTGTAAGCAAGATATTCAGCTCCCAGTCAGTTCTTTTGTATCCCCTTGTTCCTTAATTGCGATCAAGTTTCACCGTATTGTCTCAAGTACTAGTTATACCATGCCAATTAAATATACTTGTAGATACAGACACGTGATTCCGAATGCCTGTTAATGAGATGTTGAAAGCCTTGGTACCTTCTATCAAAGTTTTTTCTTACGCGTACACAATTCAGAAACGTTGATCCTTTACCTGGACAGGGACCAAGACCCCCCGAAACGAGTTTGTGATCTGCATTTTGAAAGGATGCAGAACGACATAGAGCTATATACAGTTTTCTTGTTTTCAAACATCTTGGATAATCTATACTGTCCACGCTTCCTGCAGTATTTCTTCGGTCCACTTTTACGAGTCTGCACCATGGAAGCAACAATGTTGTGCGCGGAAGGTGTCGCCCCTTGCTTAGATCAATACTTGGCGCATCAGCAGGGGGAAATCCCTCACCATGGCACATAGCAAAACAACAGCAGAAAAAAGGTTCTAAGTCTCTGAACTAGGAACTGAACTTCTTGTTTGACAGAGCGATAAGCCTATTGACTTTCTTTGTAAACTGCAAACAGGCACAGTGAGGATTTTACTGGTCAAATAGGGAAAAGGGACGATCGTAGAAAATAACAGTAAAATTATATTCATTTTCAACAGGTCTAATACTCGATTATACTGCTGTGGAACTACGTTAAGGGCTGCGTTTCATTCATCTTTTTTCAGTCTCATGAGTCTCATTTCCATTGTAATCTTGGCACGACAATCACAAATGAGGTTAAATGATAAATGTTTTCAAGTGCGTTTATTTTCAAAAGAATAGAATCGATACGATTGATCTAATAACACTTTTCGTACCCTGTACTTGCACGTCTTCGTAAAGAAAGGCAGCCGTGCTATAAAAACACTTCCAGTAGTAAATGACGGTTATTACAATGACTGTATCACCAGGGGTAAATTACTTATACGCGTACCTTTCAAGTACCGTGTGTGTAGAAGCAATACAAACTAAGACTAATATTAAGTGTATGCCAAGGGATAATGACCCTGTTAAAACATCTGCCTAAGAACCGTAATGTTTTCAACAGGCCTAGAATTACTCGAACGTTTGTTAGGTAAATGTTTGCTCCATTAAAGCCACGAGTAAAGAACACACTGTTTCATCACGGTAATACTAAACTCTGTCTTATCAATCTTGAACCGGGAGTATTTGGGATGGAAAAAATAGAGGCGTCGCTTTGTCTTGTCCCTTGTTACGCGTCGGCAAAGCTGACAAACCAGCCGCGGTATTTGCACGTTTTTATCGATCTGCTCTGCTGCATCTCTTGCGCGGGTTCTCTCCCCAGTGCGTTACTAATGGTAACGTGCTAATGAGCTTAACTCTACGACCGTCCGTACAATTCGAGTGTCTTCCTTGTCAATGAAGTCAGTTACGATAAAGAAACAACGACTTAGCCTTAACGCTTAAGATTTTCATTCTGTTTGAGCCAATTAGCGGTTCCAGTATTGATAGATTAACAATATTTGCACTTGGATGTATTTTACAGAATGG
The DNA here is from genome assembly GCA_022114935.1 of Leptestheria dahalacensis. NCBI lineage: Eukaryota > Metazoa > Arthropoda > Branchiopoda > Diplostraca > Leptestheriidae > Leptestheria > Leptestheria dahalacensis. The sequence goes on along the minus strand of JAIQCU010000611.1, from coordinate 8,770 downwards.
AGCCGGAGGTCTTGGAGGCAGTTCTGGAAGATCCAATGGGTAAGAGTAATTTTACACCTTATTTATGCATATTCCATTGTAAACGATGCCGTTGTTAACGACTGGGCTACTGAACCATTTAATTTTCTGGTGCTGTTACAGATTACCTGGGGACAATCCTTTCTACAGTAACATCGACAGTATGCCTGATATACGACCCAGACGCAAATCAATTCCTCTTGTTTCCGAGCTGGTACTTAATTAAATATTTATTACAGTTCTTGATTAAAAGCATCTTTTCTGCCCGCGTGCTCTGTAATGGATAGGTTCTCAAGGTAACTGCATGAATATCCAACCAATGCATGCCTCGAGTTCGAATTTAAGATTCCAATTTTACTTGATGTATAATTGCGCTGACTATTTCGGTGTCTAGACAATGGCTGCTACCAAACGAAATGCCGGATTAACGTCGGTACTTCCACGCGCTACACTGAATGACGAAGAACTCGTAATATACCTTTCCTCTACGTAGTATTCGCTTAGAACAGAGTATGTTATGCAATTGACCTTTCAGAAAATGCACGTCTACAAAAAGACACTGCAGGCTTTGATCTACCCCATATCGAGCACAACACCACACAATTTCCAGCCATGGACGGCTACATCACCGACCTATTGTTACGAATGCGAAGGTCTTCTATGGGGAATTGCGCGCCAGGGAGTTCGCTGCACTGAATGCGGTGTCAAATGTCACGAGAAATGCAAGGATCTTCTCAATGCCGATTGCCTTCAGAGTAAGGGAAAATATTGACGTGGCAGCTGTAATCTAAGCTGCTTCGTCAAATATGCTCGTTAACCCGCATTGTTCTCTAGGAGCCGCCGAGAAAAGCTCCAAACATGGCGCCGAAGATAAAACACAAGCCATCATTACAGCCATGAAGGAACGAATGAAACAGCGTGAGAGAAATAAACCTGAGATATTTGAACTCATTCGGTAAGGTTACCATTTTACTACATTCCTACCCTTTTCTGTCACCAGAGTTATGAAGGACATGTTTAACTTTGTACGAATAATTAACTGTTTAACTGTGTTCATGGCGTATTAGACTGGTGTTTGGCATTGAAGAGAGGAGTCACATAGGTCATATGAAGGCAGTGAAGCAATCCGTTCTGGATGGCACCAGTAAATGGTCTGCGAAAATTGCTATAACAGGTCCGTGTCTCTTGTTTGCGCAAGACGTAGTATCGTTCTATTTCTGACTTTTTTTCTTGTATTTGTCTCTCTGGTCTCAACGGTGTCAAACGCAAACTGATACTTCTATCGCTGCACATTTCATTGTTTCCCTGTCTTGCTGTTTCAAACTAAAAAGAGGAACGAATCTGCAGCTGGTTGCAATTTCTTCCCTTTGCTTTCTGTGAACATCTGGCAGTTTGTCGCCGTGTACTTGACAAAAATTGCAAGCAGCGTACAGGAAGTTATGGGTGCTGGTTCAACTACTCGCTGTAGACAGCTCTTGTTAATGGCCTTCTCTTGCGATCGTCGATATGTAGGGTACTGGGTATGGCCTTCAAGTCAAAGGAGACCAAGAAGTACTTGAACAAGACCTAAGAAGCTATAGGCACTGTTCTTTTCTTCATAGGGGAGGCGGGGAGGAAATAATCAATGTTACGCGCGTGTTCTTTTTGCATTTGGACGTTGTCACTCTTGTGCCCTTTCGTGATCTTCTCTTTTTTTTTTGCTTCTTCTCTTTCTTTCCTTCTGGATGTTTCGTATCCGTTTTGACCAACCATCAACGTATAAAAAGCGTGACGTTCAATGTGGATCCGGACACGCACATTGACTCCATTGAACAAGCCGAACAAGCAGTACTCGAAGGCACGGCCCATTGGTCTGCCAAGATTGCAGTTACAGGTAGAACAGCAAGCAGCATAGATACAAATATCTAATGCACCATTACCAGAAAAGGGATTTTGCAACTCTACAGTCCGTTGATCGATCGATTAATCGATATCGTACTTGACCTAGATGAGTCGGTCTCGCAGTCAGAAATACTATTGACGATTGCGTTGTATATATGTTTATATATACCGAACAGCCGATGTGGTCATTTAAAACAATCTAGAGTTGCAAACCTTTTTTTGGTCAAAGCTTTCCAAGCGGAAATGAGTTAATCCTTATTCTAAGAGCATTAACACTCTCAACAGCCGAAACCTTTCACTAGACCAAGAATGCATGTAGACTAAACCTAGCTAACTAGAGAACAAATCCTCAACCCGTAAGCTGCAGGTTAGGGTAATAGCATTGCTGCAGAATGTCATGCAGAGCAGAAGAAAGCTTACCCAGTGGGGGAAAAAAACTAGCAGAGGGAAGCTTTGAAGTCAATGTAGATCTTTAATAATTAACGAGATGGGAATTGTTGCTTCGCATGAATGCATGATTAAATAGCTTCTTGTGCTTCAGCTTTTCTGTGTACACATCAACCCTACTCTTCCTGCTTAGGGCCCCGCCTGTCTATGGCTGTATGCTTCCCTAACGCTTTCTGTGCTAAAGCGAATACGTCAAACGCGGAAGCTGACGTACTTATTCTAATGTATTGCAGTCATATGCGCTCAAGGATTGATCGCCAAGGATAAGAGCGGCACTTCCGACCCTTACGTGACGGTCCAAGTCGGCAAAGTCAAGAAAAGGACCAAAACCGTACCGCAGGAACTTAACCCCAACTGGAATGAAAGATTCTATTTGTAAGCCATTACGAATATTACGCTAAAACATTACAACGGAATACTGTTAACGCTCGTAAAGGGAGGGTAGCTATCTTGTTAAACTGCTTAATTCATAAACGTTTTCAAATGTAACGATACCACACAGGATATAACACTGAATAAGCCTAATTAACTGTAAAATTGCATCTAGATTTAAGTTAACACGTACTACACATTCATAGTTTCCTTGACAGTGTGATCAACAGTCCAACTTGACTGTATCTGTATCTGGTTTAATGGCAAGTTGCTTTTTGTTTCGACCAGAGTGAGATATTCACAGTACTATAATGAAGATAAGAGTAATGGCTGCACTGTACGAAGAATACAATCTACAACTAAATCGGTTATAATAACGCCTTAAAGGGGCACAACGCAGTAGGCTGTGTTGGGGGGGGTCAGAGGAAGGGTACTAATCAATATTGAAGAGAGTGAACTGTCAAAGGAAATCACATGCCTTGCTGAGATCTCACATAGTGTTTTGCCATTTCTTCCAGCGAATGCCATAACTCATCAGACCGTATAAAAGTGCGCGTCTGGGACGAAGATAACGATCTCAAATCCAAACTACGGCAAAAGCTGACGAGAGAATCCGATGACTTCCTTGGGCAGACAATTATCGAGGTAAACGATTGTCTGTCAGATATGGACTTCATCGCGGGTTTTGTAATGGTTCTGTAACCAGGTACGGACGCTGTCGGGTGAGATGGACGTTTGGTACAACTTGGAGAAGCGAACAGACAAATCTGCCGTGTCCGGTGCCATTCGACTGCACATCAGCGTGGAGATCAAAGGAGAAGAAAAGGTTCGTTAATATTTCTGCTCATGAATGGGAAGGGTAGCCTTAACGACCGCTGACTGACCGCTTTTAGGTTGCGCCATATCACGTTCAGTATACGTGCCTTCACGAGAACCTCTTTCACTATTTATCGGAGAGGGTGCATAGCGGAGGAGTTAAGCTGCCTGTAGCCAAAGGAGACGATGCGTGGAAGGTTTACTTCGATGAGGCACCCGAAGAAGTGGTCGATGAATTCGCCATGCGTTACGGAATCGAGTCCATCTACCAAGCCATGACGCATTTCCATTGTCTATCCACCAAGTATCTCTGCCCCAGCGTTCCGGCGGTGATGAGCACTTTATTAGCCAATATTAATGCTTTCTATGCGCACACCACCGCATCGTCTGCAGTTTCCGCATCCGATCGATTCGCCGCTTCCAACTTCGGGGTATGACTTTTCCCACTTCATTTCCTCTGAATGCTCCTTTACTCTTACAGCTGTGCGCAGCGCTGGGATATTCTTACTTTATAAACCACCTAGGTTAAGCAGGATATTACACAATTCAATGTTTTTCACAGGTCGAACAAGTATTAGTAAATATTCAACACGGATGATGGAAACTGTGTGTGTTCAGTCAAACTCAAGAATCCTTGGCTGCTGTTATCTTTGCGTTGATCTATAACCAGAAACTATGATTTGCGATGTAGCTGTTTAAAGTAGTTGTTTAGGCTGACAGAGACAAAATATCAAACCCCAGCAGTGCATAAATCAGCAGTTAATTAAAAGAGTAGAAGCATTTATTGGATGGAGTATTGATCTAACTCATTGATTTGTCTGTTTTTAGAAAGAGAAGTTCGTCAAACTGCTGGACCAGCTGCATAATTCGTTACGGATCGATTTATCCATGTACCGCAATAACTTCCCAGCGTCCAGTCAGGAGAAGCTTATGGATCTAAAATCGACTGTGGATCTTCTCACTAGTATTACTTTCTTCCGAATGAAAGTAATTGCAACTTACAAACAATTTTTTTAAGTCGCAACCAAGTATACTGTATCACATTTACACGTTGAACGGCGTCTAATTCGTTCTATTGCCCTATGCTAATACGTCTAATGAGCACCATGTACATGATGCTTCATTTCATTAGTCGAGATGGGAAAACTTGTTAATTAATTACTCTGATTTTAGGTGCAAGAACTAACTTCTCCTCCACGAGCTAGCACTGTAGTCAAGGACTGTGCAACGGCCTGTTTAAAATCAACGTACCAGTTTCTTTTCGAGAACTGCTACGAAATCTACTCGAGAGAGTATCAGGTAAATCAATAACACCAAACTCAACTAACAGTTACCCTCAAGGGTATCCTCTTTACTCAATGAACGCTGCAGTATTTGTATATTGAGCTCAAACATTTGTATTTAATTTTTTTAATCATTTTATCCTACCAAAGACCGATCCAGAACCGAAGCGTGATGCAGAAGACAACGGCCCACGGTTAGACAGCGTTGATTTTTGGTACAAGCTAATTGCCCTTATCGTCTCAGTGATCGAAGAAGACAAAAACAGCTATGCTGCAGTTCTCTGTCAGTTCCCACAGGAGCTGAACATTGGGCAGGTACGTTATGGTCACGTTCTTCACAATGTGCCTCTACGGTACACGAATGGCAAAATGGAACTAGTAATTCTATACCCTAAGTTAAGCCGTATTTGCAGTCAAGAGTATCGTGGTCTGGTCGTTGTGTGCAATTTCAAAGTATGTAAGATGAAATCAACGGTTCCGAAAGTGTGTGGAATAACATCTGGTTTAAACAGTTTAACAGAGATAACTTTTTTTTTACAAAAATTAAGGATTGTCGTCTTCTTTTGTCTCCAACAATTCAGTCTTCTAAATATTTACCTTATGTTCTTATTGATATACGTAATAAAGCACTAAGGGATTATTCTTCATGCAGTTATCGGCGTACATAATGTGGACTCAATTCGCTGTTGACATGAAATATGCTTTGGAAGAGCATGAACAGCATCGGCTATGCAAGTCATCAGAATACATGAATCTTCACTTCAAAGTCAAGTGGCTGTATAATCATTACGTCAAAGACCTGCCGCAGTATAAAGGAGCAGTACCGGAATATCCAGCGTAAGATTTATTCAAATGTTACTTTCTGGTACAGGAGAGGAAGCATAAACCAAATCGCAAAGTCTATAGCTATTCAAGTTCTAACATGTGATTAAGTACCTGGTTTGGACATATCTGTGCCCACATTTGTTGCTACGTTGGCTAAATTTTATCCATTCTGATCTGATTATCACTTATTCCTTGAAAATTTGTAGATGGTTCGAACCATTCGTCATGCAGTGGTTGAACGAAAATGACGACGTTTCGCTGGAGTACCTGCACGGAGCTTTCAAACGAGACAAACAAGATGGGGTAAAATACTACTAGTTCATTTATAAGCTTCATCTCTTCACGTACGATGTGAATATCGTAGTTTCAAAGAAGCAGCGAACACGCTCTATTCTCGACGTCGGTGGTAGACATCTTCACCCAGTTGGCTCAGTGCTTCGACGTGGTATCGAAACTGGAATGTCCGGACCCTGAAATCTGGAAACGTTACATGAAGAGATTTGCCAAGACCATTGTCAAAGTCCTCATAGCATACGCCGATACCGTCAAAAAGGAATTCCCTCAGTTTGCTAAGGATGAACGCATAGTATGATTTATTCTTCACAAATCCTTTTCCTTACATGTTGTGAAGTATACTCTTACTGTTGTTACAACTTTGTTTAAACATTTACTTTTATACTAGTTTATAATCTATGGTTTAACAAGTTCAATTACTCGTTTATGCTTACAACTGACCATGTACTATCAATCTGACGCAGGCTTGCACATGTATGAACAATATCCAACAGCTTCGAGTGCAGCTGGAGAAGCTTTATGAGCAAATGGGAGGTTCAAAACTTGAAGAAGATGCGGCCAACATTCTGAAGGAACTGCAGCAAACACTCAACAGTGTTTTGGATGACCTTGCACAAATGTTTGCCAAGAGGCAAGTGATATCTGAACTAACCTGAGTTTTCCTTTACAGCTAGAATTGTTCTCTGATAATACTTTAGCCTGGAGCCTCGCATCACAGTCAGTGTCAAAGAAGTTGGGGATCTAATATCTCAGATCAAGGGCGGTGGGCAGGTGTCGCTAAACCAGGCTTCGCAGCGGAACGTTGTTGCCACAGAAGCTGACGAAGTACTGCGACCGCTGATGGATCTCCTCGACGGTATTCACTACTATCTTTTCTATTTACAAGCAAAAACTTGTCTTATGTAAAACATAGGTTCCTTGTCCTTATACGCGGATTCCTGTGAGAAAGCCGTTCTTAAACGTTTACTAAAGGAACTTTGGAAGATTGTAATGCACACCATGGAGAAAACGATCGTTCTTCCACCCATCACCGACAAAAGCGTAAACATAATAAAACTTTTTATAAGAGCTTTTTGACTGAGGCTACGATATCTTTTTATTTCAGATGATTCTGAAAAATCTGACCGACAATGCCAAAACACTTGCGGCCAATGCCAAAATCGAAGACATGTCGCGCATCTTCAAAAACAGCGTTGTTGGGAAACAGGACGTCAAAAGCGCATTGAGCGGAGTTATGGTATATTCCTGTTTTTTTAAAGACCTTTTATTTAAAGTGATAATTCAGTATTGGTTACGGTGATTAAACTAGAACTTATTCACTACAAATTGCAACTTGAACGAGATAACGAACATTGTATTCCTGAGAAGATATGCCTCTTACATGACGAAATTTTTTAGGAAATCGAGAAAAACTTGACTCCGAAACAATGCGCTGTACTGGACGTAGCCCTCGACACCATAAAACAATACTTCCACGCCGGAGGAAACGGCTTGAAGAAAACCTTCCTGGAAAAATCTCCAGAACTTCAATCGTTGCGATACGCCCTTTCGTTGTACACTCAAACAACGGACACCTTGATTAAAACGTTTGTTGCAACTCAGAACAAGCAAGGTATACCCGTCTTCCTAATATCTGTAATTCAACACACCTTGGACAACTTGATCATAAACAAGCTATTCACTTACAAGTAGTCTGTATAAGTAATTGTAGGTACCTTGTAATTTAAACATAACCGAAGCCTCAGTACTGGGCTTTAAATGCAGACTTAAACTGAGTTAGCTGACACTTTATTAATATGTCAAGTTCCGGTAAACGATAAAGCTGAGTGGAGAAAGCCAAGAGTGAAAAAGACCAACACAAACGACGAAGACGCAGAAGCTGGCGGAGAAACGGACGATATCGATAATTTTGTCAGCCCTCTTGTGAAAATAAAGAAAGCAAACAAAGATCAAAATAATGCGGTCCCAGGTACTCTTAAGCAAGCCAAGCAGAGTGATCTTAGCTTGCCTGTAGTACAGATTTCAGCTGCAGTCATTAGCCCATTAGTAGCAGTTGTAGTGGTTTTAGAAACCCTATTAGATCCTAGACTTAGTGAGTGTTTTCCATAGTGAAACGCAGGTTGTAGAGAAAGCCTGCTGTACAAGGACTGGTCTTGCTTGACTCCATTCTCATTAGAAGATAGTAACAACTGTTTTTCAACAATACTAGACATGTCAAGCGAAGAAGAAGGAAGCGTCGGTGAAGTTAGCGTTCAGGTGGATCTCTTTACGCATCCTGGAACTGGAGAACACAAAATCACAGTTAAAGGTAATCTCTCTAAAACCTTACATCTCGTAATCTTAATTTACGTAGTCCTGGGCTTCGTTATGGGAAAATTATCTGTAATCTCGAAGTGTTCTGCTATTATGGTCGCACTTACATTAAACTAATAAATTAGATCAACCTTCGGATTAAGCCTAGTTCTCTAGAAACCTGTTTTCTAGTTCATCGAGTTCGAAAAGTGGATTAAACTATGTCTATTTGTGTTTACAGTTGTCGCAGCTAACGACCTAAAGTGGCCTGTTCAGTCTGGAATGTTCCGGGCCTTCGTGGAGGTTAACCTAATAGGACCTAACCTAGCTGACAAAAAGCGCAAATTTGCCACCAAATCAAAATCCAACACCTGGTCACCGAAATACAACGAAACGTTCCACTTGTAAGTACTGAAGCAGCGTGTTAACTAACGATGAAATGGAACAACTGGTTCTTGCAAGATGTTCCAGAATATTACCGTGTATACAGAACGGTGCTAATTACTTTTCCACAGTGCCATTGGTAATGAAGAGCCCTTGGA
>JAIQCU010000610.1:29488-76615 GCA_022114935.1 Leptestheria dahalacensis | reverse complement strand
ATGCAATCGTAGTGTCATCTGCGATCAATTACCAACATTGATTTCGACAGTGAATCAATGCTGAAATGAATGAGAAATTAATCATTATTTGATAACATGTTGGTGATAATTTTGGTGTTCCAATGAATAGCGACGACATATGAGAAAATCTTGTGTGCCCTGAGCATCTTCGTCGGTCTCTTCATCGCCTTCCTGGGTCACCGCTACTTTCAGATCGAAATGTTCGTCATGGGTTCAGCTGCCTTTGCCTTGGCTGCCTATATCGGTCTCTCCAATATCGACGACGTCGATAACACAGGTTCGTAGCAACCGACCAGATTTCCGTTCCATTTTAAACCTTTGATTTTCGATTCAGTTGCATTATATTAAATATTTCTTTGATCGAAAAAGGCTTAGCCGCTGGCGTCACCGTATTGGGTCTGCTGGGCGGCTTATTTTGGTGGTTCCTCTGGTGGTTCTGGGGGATGCCGGCACTGTCCGTCCTCCTCGTTATCCTGCAGCTGGGTTTTGTAGCCGCGTCGTGTGTTTTCTACTCGCCAATAAGTGAGTTCTTTACACCTTTCTATTCACCAGAGTCAAGATCACCGGTTTACAATCGTCCTCTTTCTATAGATTTCGAGTTTTTGGTTCTCGACTTGAACTTCTGGTCGGCTTTCGGATGCTGCTGGCTTCTATTACCCGTCATTTTGATACTATTCACGAGAATGGTATGTGTATTATCTTTAACTGAGGTTAACTTTAACTGCATTAAGTTTTCGTTGTGATGTTAGGGTAATATCATCAGCTGCGCCGTTTTGGGGAGTTACGCAGTCATCGTTCCCATTGACTATTACGTCGGTACCAGCTTGAGGTACATCGTGTTCAACACTATCCGAAGAGCGACGGTCAAGGGATTCGGAAGGGCGTTACTGGATCCTCCCTTTCAGGATCTCGGTAATTCTTACATCATTTTCGCTGTAGTTAAGTTTAATATTGTTGCAATTAACTTTAATGTGATTGTGTCCATTAGACATGATTGTGACCGCAGCCTGGATTGGCCTTTCGCTCAGTGCCATTATCTTCCAGTACCTGCGCGAACGGAAGCGACCGCCGTTCACCCCGCCGCCCTATGAGATGTGGCGACAGCCGCTGACCGTCAGCGATGAAAACGACGAAACGAGCCCTTTGGTCGGCCAACAATCGACCGCCAATTATCGGTCTTTTTAGAAATTGAATAAGATATTTTTGTATTCGCTAGTCGACAGTGTCGATTCATTCATTTAAAAAATTCGCTCGCATTGAAATAAATAGATCTTGTCCCCGTTTTTTCCTAAACTGTATTGGTTCTTAAATCTAAAATTGGTACACACACTTACGTGAACAAAGTTATATAAAGAAGGGTGTAAATGGTCAATTGACAAATCCAAAAACAAATTCCAGACGAAAAATGATAAGAGAAATTGGAAAAAGACACACCATCGAAAAGAGAAAAACACAACCAGTGATTTTAAAGTTGTCTACATCAACAATATCTACTTTTAAAAATTTTAAGAATTTTTTCCTTAAAAAAATGAACAAAAGAAACAAAAGTGAACTGCAGCACCATTACTTGACAGAACTTTGGCATCACCGAACAGAAACACTGAGAACTAGAACCTTTTTTTATTGTTACTTGTTTGAATGAAACTTTCTTATTGGTGGATTTATTGGAGACGGTGCCAGTAATTGGCTGCGAGGTCAGAACCCTGGTGACTGGGAATCTGCAACGGCACCGAAACTCCGGCAGAAATCACGCCTGTAGAGATATCAATACAAAACCCTGTTAGTCATACTTAACGTTAAGCTCAATAGAGGGGATGGGGCAATTGGACCACCCCATAAAAGTCATTTTAGGACCTATTTAGAAACATTCCGAATGACATGAAACGAGTTTTTAAGCATGTTCTTAGATGACTCTTATGGGGTGGTCCAATTGCCCCAACACTGTTCTCGTTGCAGATCAATCATTTTTGGTAATCAGAATCACAGTCCAATTCATTGCTATTACGGTCCAAATTACAACACTGCTAGGGACATATTCACAGCATACGTTAGGGCAATTGGACCATCCCGTAAAGGTCATAAGGACCTATCTAGTAACGTTCAAAATTTCTTACAATGTGTTTCTATACGTGTCCCAAAATGACCCATCATGGAGTGGTCCAATCGCCCCAACACTGCTACTGTCGCGGAATATATGTTTCAAGATGAGAATTGCAGTTCAGTTTATTAGTATTACGGTCCAAATTACAACGCTTCTTGTATAAATTCACAGTACAGATTGGGGCAATTGGACCACCCCTTAAAGGTCATTTTAGGACTTGTCTGAAAATATTCAAAATGACAAAAATCGAGTTTTTATTCATATCCCAAATGACCCTTTATGGGGTGGTCCAATTGCCCCAACTTTACTATTTAGGAACGAAACCGTTTTCCCTCCTTTAGAAATAGGACTTGGAATTAGGAAGACGAGCAAAACGGGTCTTACCAGTGGGAGCATGGGTTCCTGCGGTAACGTAGCCGTGAGAAGCGCCCGATGACACTTGGGCAGCGCTGCAGGCAGCGGCAGCCGCGGCTGCCCGCTGATTGTACGACGACTGCAGCGATCCCAAAGGATCGGCCGGATGGTGGGCGAACATGTACGATGGATAAGCTGCTGCCGTGGCAGGGTCGCGCTGCTGAAGACAATTTCCGCCCATGCCACTCATGCTGCTCAGCGAAGTTGCCATGGAACTGTTACAGCAGGATTGAATAAGAAGGAAACGGTGTTAACCAGATAGCAACAACCATGCCTGATCATACGAAAATCCTCAAATCTTCCGATAAATCTCTGGTTTTATCATGTTAGGGCAATTGGACCACTTAAAAAAGTGTCATTTAGGACCGGTCTAGAAGCATTCAGAATGCTGTGAAACGGATTTTTGTACATGTCCCAAATGACCCTTCATGGGTGGTCCAATTGCCCCAACCAGGTTATATTACTTCGTCGTGTAAACACCTCGGTATTTTTTGCTAGTAATAATACTAGCTCAAAAACATTCTTAATCTAATACCAAAAAAGAGGGTTGCCATGGTAACAGCCACGCTTTTGTACCTACATACGTCTGGTATATAACAAGTACGATACGATTCCAAGTACATAAGAAAGGAGCACACGTACACAAGGAAAAAAATCCACAATAGCAGAGCGCGAGTTAATGAGGCGTAGAATGACCCCATTGTGCAGCAAAGTATTGTTATTACCTGTATGGTTCAGCCATTGACGCTAGTGGTTGAGCCAGCGTAGGGTACATCCCATTGAGACCCGAGTTGATGGGTAGACGCCCCGCGGCGGCCGCCGCTGCCGCCGCCGCTGCTGAATTGACGCCGCCGCCTCCGCCGCCGCTACCCACCGACTCGGGACCCCGGCGCTGGTTGCGCAGCTTCTCTTCCCGGCGCCATTTCGCACGCCGGTTGCTGAACCAGACCTTTTTTTTCACACGCAAATAAATATCGGGTTGTTATTGTATCCAATAGCATTTCAAAAAATTTAAAACTACAATTTCAAATCCAATTAATATTAAATTTGCCTTCAGAAACGTCAAACCTGTCCATCGATAGCATATCTTTTCAACACTGGGACAATGTCCGCCGTTTTTATAACGCATTGTCATTCGTGATATTAGTTATCGGGTCCTTAGCATAATTATCTATTCATGCGTAGCCAATACCTCGCAAGTGCATCTGAAAAACTGGTTGACAGCTTTTTATCTAAAACGACAGGTTATACCATCACGCCCATACTTAGGCGATTGAGAAAAAAGTGACTGGCTCGATTGACAAGCACCTGCACTGACTGGTGACCAGCACGTACTTACTGTATTTTATAAATGGATCAAGAATAGCACGCTATAGGTGAATGAGCTTTTGAACTTGATTAAAGTTGTATATGTGAGAAAAAAAATTTTAAAAGCATACCTGGATACGAGCCTCGGGAAGTCCGATCTTCTCAGCCAATCGTTCGCGAGCAAAGACATCGGGATAGTGGGTCCTTTCGAACTCTACGGCAGCAGCAAATTCAACACATATATAGATATACGACATGTGGGTGTGTAACCATAGATGCGTAGATTTACATAACAGTATCTTTATTGATAACACCACATGTATGCAGTTACGTATATTATAGATCATCGTATTACGCAATAGGAATAACGGTGATATGTGTTGTTGCATCTTAAATGATTGATGTATGTGTACTTGTATGTATCTCACTATACTATTACTACTATCTACTATACTATGTACTATCCTAACCTAAGCCCCTTTCACTCTCTTTTGTCTGTCTGTCAATCTATCTATCTATCCAAAACTATCTATCTATCTTATCTCTCTATCGATCCAATTTTCTATCTAACTATCAATATGTCAACTGTGTACCTATCTATCTACCTACCATGTCCATCTACCTTTATCGGTCTATCTATCTGCTATCCATCTTTCTTATCTGTCTGTCATCCAACTACGTATCTATCTATCTACTTCTTTAGCTCTCTGCCTAGGTATCTTCCTATCATTGTGTACAACTATCCAACTCTCTACATCTATCTGACTATCTTCCTATCTATCTGTCTATCACTTTATGAACTTAGCTATATGCATACGTTAAGTATATAGACTAACCTTTCTCCAGACTTTCAATCTGTTCGTTGGTGAAGGAAGTCCTGTTTCGTTGGAGTTTCCTCTTCAGTCGAAGACGCATTTGCGGGTCTTCGTCACCGGAAGAGTTGTGTTCCGAGTTGCCGTCGGAGATGCTGCTTTCTCCACAGTCAGCTTCACGAACAAGAGGGAAGAACAAGAGAAAAAAAACGAGTCTATTAATAAAATAAATACAAACTCTGGATATGTATTGCGTAGGCTAACAATGAGTTATATGTTTGTGTGCAGCAGAGGAAGGACTATAACCAGATTTTCCAGATCAGTTACCGGCAGCCCATAACGCTAACGAAGTTGCAAGGCCATAGCGTGCAGTTGTAGGCAGACAAACTCAATTCAAGGCCAAGGCAAACTCAATCAAGTCCCCAGCATAGCCCCTCTCTCTCTCTATCTTCCCCTCCGCTTTGGACGTCCGGGCTAACTTTACCGACGGCCCCGGCCCGCTGTATCATCAAAAAAAGCCCCCGCTAATAAATAACTCGATAACATGGTCCAGTCGGAGATCCCATCGTCGAAGAATTGCGGTATTGTTCTTGTTCATATCTTTTGTACAAAAGGCGATATGATTATGCCTTGATCTGATTGGCTCGAGTAGTATAGAGCTATACCAATTAGAAGGCTGGAATAGGACGTCCTTATCCCGTCCATAGTTTTCATGGAAGTGGAAGGTTCTTAATCGACGATGTACTATTTAAGTATCCGATAAAAGATGATACTACTAACGTTAGTTCACTGGCTATCGCGTTCTACTGTGAAATGTCAAACTCTGATTGGTTATAGTACCTCTAGCTTGGCTTCAAGTGGTTAGTATTTTAACTAATGCTTGGACTTTGCAAGACTGTGCAGACTTTATAGGGAAGGCCTAGAAATGTAATTCGTTGTTCAACTATGGACTAAGTTTAGAATTTTATTTTGGCAAAACTATCAACCCGATTTTAATTTAAACTTTGCTAGTATATTAAGTACTAGTAGTTCTATGGTCAACATTTTTTTGGTTGTTTTATCTGTAAAAACGTGGGTGCCGTAAGCGATCAACTTCTCCCCAAATTGCTCTAGACGGTAGGAATCTGTAATTCGTCTTCGTGTAAACTGAATCACGATTAACGAGTTATACAGGGCTTACTGGGGTTTGGGATCTAAAGTAATCTTATATATGAAGCTTAATTAAGGACCGAGCTGGATGCTTTTGATATATTCAGCGTAATGTAAGCGTGCTAATGTAATCCACTCTTCGGGTTTGGAGAGAGAGAGAGAGAGCTATAGAGCCAACAGCTGAACATTTGGATATTCTCCACGGTGTAGCTATGCAAATAGATCACGCCACAATGCACAACATCAAAAAAACTTGCCTCGCTTTTGCCCCCCCACACACACATACACACACACACACACACACATGCCAAATACACATTAATATTTTTCTCCCAGTCCGTTGTTTTTTATATTATTATTCGAGGTTCTCCGTCCTTTCTTTCTTTTTTTCGCTCCACTCGATCCCTCCTCTCATGCCACTCTTTGCTTTTGTATGATACATCTCATTGATATCCCATGCATCACCATTAAATGAAGGGAGGGCGGCCATTTTGTTGACATTCTGTATACAACTTACACAGAGGGCAAAAGAGACGACATGAAGACGTGCCAATCTGTCAAATGCTTATACAAGCCCGGATCAAACAGACAGGGAAAAAAACCAATGGTATAACTCCTATTAGATATGTATATAGATAGATAGGATAGATAAACAGGAAAGATAGATAGATAGAGAGAGAGAGGAGAGAGAGAGAGAGAGAGAAAGAGAGCGATAGATAGATAGACGGATAGATCGATAGATGGATAAATAAGCAGATAAATAGATATATAAATAGATGGATACATAGATAGATAGACAGATAGACAGAAAGATAGATAGATAGCTAGTAAGATAGATAATAAAATGGATTGATAGGCAGATGAACAGATAGACACATGACAGCTATAGGTATGCAGATAATTGGATTTGTCGGTTAATAGACGATCAAATAGACAGAGAGGCAAATATATAATTAGATTTCTAGAGAGGTTTACAGATAAGGAGATAAGCAGATAGACGGATAGATGGATAGATGGATAGATAGGCAGATAGATTAATAGATAGATAAATAGATAAATAGCTAGTAAGATAGATAGAAAGATAGTTAGATAGATAAATAGATAGACAGATAGATAGATAGATAGATAGATAGATAGATAGATAGATAGATAGATAGATAGATAGATAGATACAGATAGATCCTCAGATGTTGCTGTTCGCCACTATGTCCATATGCACCGCAGAATACCTCGCTTGCTTATGAATAAGATATAAATCACAAGGGACTGTTTGCTGTAATGAGAAAGCTTCTCGGGATAAGTATCCTATGGACGCGTCGTGTGTGTATGTGACAGTAGGACAAATCTATGAATACGAAAGCAAGCCTATACAGCATATGTCTTTTACTGTATGGGACTGTCCGCAGAGGGATAAACCCCTAAGTTGGGTCCAGGACAATTAGCCTAATTCTTTGTATAGTTAATCAGCGTAATCAACTTTTTTGTATATTCGGTATGACCCTCTTTGTTTATTCTGAACGGTTCCTTCTGTTTATATCCTTAAATGTGTATCATACCTGTCTGTCTCGTTAACCGATTGTCTGTTTGTCCATCTATCTATCTATCTACCTATTAGATCACCTATCTACTTAACCTATGTACTTATATACTTAGCTGTTTAGATGTCTGTCTCTTTATCTGTCTATCTATACGTCTAGTTTCCTATCTATATATCTATCTATCAGTCTGTCTGTCTATCTATCTGTCTATCAGTCAATCAATCTATCTGTCTGTCTAACTATCTGTCTACCCATCTATCTAGCTATTTAGTGTCGGTCTGTCATCCATATATCTACCAACCTATCGATCTATCTATCCATTATTTACCCTCTACCTATCTATCGATCTGTTTGCCTAAACCCATCATTCTATCTATCTGTCTATCAGTCAATCAATCTATCTATCTGTCTAACTATCTGTCTACCTATCTATCTAGCTATTTAGTGTCGGTCTGTCATCCATATATCTACCAACCTATCGATCTATCTATCCATTATTTACCCTCTACCTATCTATCGATCTGTTTGCCTAAACCCATCATTCTAGCTATCTGTCCATATATAACCAATTATCTTTTACTATGAATAGTTCTATCAAATTAACTATCGCTCTTCCTACATATCGTCTCGTTCTGTGCATTTCGTAACTAGGACTTGAGACGGTCAACACTTTCATTTGATTGATCAAGGATATTTACTCTCAGATTACACACTTCCTGTCTTATTTATCATCTTCAGTTATCTTATCTTTAGATTCTTATTCTTACTTAAGCCCTTATCTTCGGTTTCTCCATTCGAATTGCGTTAAAGGAAGAAATGAAGGAAAATGACTCACATCGTTTGGGTATGTCTTCGCGCGGTAGGTGATGTCCCGCAGGTAGCGTGGGCGTGACATGGCCGTGCGACAGGCCCAGTGGGTGGGCAGGAGGCGGGGCACCCGGATACCACGCCCATCCTCCGGCTTGACCGTTGAACATCCGCAGCTTGTCGTAGACTGACTCGCTGGCCGCTGCCGCAGCTGCTGCTGCTGCTGATTGCTGCTCCTTCTGGGCGGCCAAGTTGCGCAGCACGCGGTTTATTGATGAAACCTGCCGTTCAAAGTTCAACATGACTATTAGTTCGATGCAGTTTAGATTAATCACCTTTAATACTGTTTAAATGAGTTATAAGTAATCGATTAGACGCGGAATTCCTAATGGGATCATATAGATCTGCTGATGATGATGACATTGAGTTACACATCAAACACATTACGTAACAATTATTATGTAACTGCAGATTCTTAGCAACAGATTTCAGTGCATCATCGTTCAGTAAGGCAAAGATATGGGTTAAAATAAAACAGGTTATACAAGACAATTATTTAGCTAGCTACCTATACTTTGGTAATACGTGCATCACTGCCATTATACAGTCAAAGCTACGGATGATTATTATGGAAGCTCATTTGCTTATCCAATCAGCGAGGGAGAGAGAGAGAGTCTTCGATAAGCAAATAAGAGAGGCTCGCACACAACACACACACAAAAGGAAAAGAATAAAAGGGAAAAGAGAGAGAGAGAGAGAGACAGGGTAAAAAAAAATCAAACAGCAGAAAAGCAACATGAAAAGAAGGAAATCTCTCCAACTGCGCGCCCGGTTATATATGCGTCGAAAAGGAGCGGCAAAGTAGATCTGTCATCACTGTTGATTGTTAAGGTGCGCTCAGGCGTGAACCGGTTAATCCACGGGTCTACTCTCTCGCTCCTCATAATATATTCCCGCAAAACTGCATTAATATTTTCTGCCACACATCACCAGAGGGGTGAAAACCACATGGCTTGTATACGCTACAGGGGATTGCAACCCTCCCTTGAATACAAATAGATAGATAGATAGATAGATAGATAGATAGACAGGTTAACCGATGGATGGATGGATGGATGGGTAGATGGATGGATGGATGGATGGATGGGTGGATGGGTGGGTAGATGGATCAATGGATTGATAGATAGATAGATAGATAGATAGATAGATAGATAGATAGATAGGTAGGTAGGTAGGTAGATGGATAGATACATAGATAGCTAGTACAGATAGATAGATAGATAGATATTTTAGAATATGGTTTTGAGCAGTCTCTCCTGTAGGGTGTTGTAGTGACGTCAACGACTCGACTCGACTCGACTTATTGGGCTCGAGTCGAGTCAGGTCGAGCCGACGGCCTTGGTCTTCAAATCGAGATCCGGGGGCCAAAGTCGAGTCAATTCGAGTCAATTAGGCCGACTTGACTCGATAAGTCGAGTCAATTCTCAAGTCGAGCTAGTCTTTTTACGAAATCACGAGTAGATTCGAGTCAATCAACCAAAAAGACGGTGTCGAGTCGACTTAGTCGAATATTCGCTTGACATCACTAGGGTGTCGGTTGTTTTGGTTACAACTTTCACGGGGCTGAGGGGGTGTATATAGGTCGTTAAGGTGATTGTTGATCACCACACACACACACACACACACACATACACAGTGCGTCTAAAATAACGCCAATCACACATGTGAGCTGATTTTTTCAACACAAGCTCCCTTTTCTTCCCCTTCTGTTGTGTATACGGCTAGACGACGTGGGAACCTTCACACTTGACCCCGGCGCCCGGATCAACTTATAGATATATAGCCCCTGCCAAAAACGAAAGAACGCTTATATATAAGTATATAGGAAAACCGTGACAATCGGAATAGAGCCTAGTTCTATCGTCAGTCATTGTGTAACGTTGATTGGCAAGGGTATAAATCATATTGAAAGACGAGGGTTCTTTCCTCTATTACGATCTATTCCTATATCAAATGAGATTCCCATATTCGTTTTCTTCATTACACTCATGTTCATACATGTACATACAGTTTAGAGCAATATAAAAGGGTTCTTGCTGGAGAAAAGTTGATTGCTTATTGCTTCCATACTATCAATGTTATAGCAACCAAAAAAATACCATATGTGTAGCTATTTGCACTTAATACCGTCCTTAATTTTCGTCTTAATCTGTGTGTTAGTTTCACCACAATAAAATCCTAAAATCTAGGCAATACCGTATAATCTCCTCCATCGGAACCCTGTTTTTTGCGCTCCATACTGTACGTTCTCTATTAGATTCCTATATTATATCTTACTCGATTATAGTCTGTTGGTATATTCTTCAATGCGTTTTAGCTCAGTATATTATGTTACATTATCCGTGGAAATCGTGGCAACAGTTGGGTCTGGTGTATAGTTTTGCCTATGCTATTTACGCTGGAAAGTTGCGTGCGAAAAGCAGTTGTGTGCGAGTCGCTGAACCGGAGTTAATAAAGGTAGACAGGTTCCAGCGAACAGCTGGAACCAAATCCTTGTCATATGGCGCCACCTTATATTCAAAACAAGGCACCAGAAATTGAATATATGAAGGTATATATGCAGGCTATCAATTTGTCGGGCAATATGGCAGCCAGTCAGCCCCTGCCCATTGATTTCAACCCCGAAGGTCAGCGGTTCGTTATTATCGGTTCACTGAAACCACAATTGGCTGAATCAAACATCAATTTACATATAATTTACGGTCGCGTAAGCTCCTGACTGTACGGTTCGCATAGCTCGGTTCAGTACCTAATTCATTGAGGATCTGAATGCCTAGAAAAGATACCATAGCTTCTAAATGGCTGTAATATCGAAGAGGGTTTCAGACAGTTATTTTACAGCAGAGCAAATATTATTGGAATCTGAATCTACAAAACCGTTTTGTGATGTTGAAGTGCGATATGCGGATCAGCAGTCACACACACACAAATCCCGGCAGGTAGAAAACAAGATGGCGTATCTTTTTAAATCAAAACTCGTGGCTTTTAACTTGAAAAACCTTATGGGAATGCCCTAAAAGAAGTGGTCATCCTTGATCGTTTCAAATTGAGTAATAGAGGATATTCTTTTTAAAAAAGTTAAATATACAAATATAAAAAAAGAGGTTCAAGAAAAATATTGCAGGTCGCGGGTTTCGGCAAAGGAAGCTTTAAAGGTGCATCTTGTCGAAACGTGGTACTTTTTAAAAACAAATGACTGTTGCCATGCGAGTGGTCTACACAAACATGGTTGATGTGCAGACATGTTTAGATAGATAGATAGATAGATAAATAGATAGACAAATAGATGAATAGGTAGATAGGAAGACCGATAGACAGACAGATAGATAGATCGCGATAGAGATAGATAAATAGATAGATAGATAGATAGATAGATGGATCGATAAGTAGTCAGATAGATAGATAGACAGATAGATAGTTAGATGAATAGGTAGATAGGAAGACAGATAGGCAGACAGATAGATAGATAGACAGATAGATTGCGATAGAGATAAATAGATAGTGAAATAGAGGGAGAGAGATAAATGGGTGGATGGATAGATAGATAGATAGATAGATAGATAGATAGATAGATAGATAGATAGATAGATAGATAGGCAGATAGACGTATAGACATATAGAGAGATAGACCGGCAGACAGACAGATAAACAGATAAATAGATTGGATAGATAGATAAAACAGGCAGATAAACAGACAGACAAACAGATAAACATGTCTAGCAAGTGCGTCTTTCTTCATCGGCTTGCTGTTTGAAAGACTCTGCATGAGAGCCAGGTGGATCCTTCAGAATACTTCTAAAGGGACTGAGGACATAAGAAGGGGAAACTTACACTTGGTATGGTATCATTGTTGCAAACTCCCTCGGACAGCAGGCGGTCCCGTATCTCCCAGGCGAAAATCGAAGGGCATTCCCGTTTGTACTCGGCGATCTTGTTCACCACCGACGAAGTGGCGACCCGCGGCTTAGACCCTCCAATGGCACGCGGCTTAATCGAGCCCGTCTCATAGTATCTGATAAAATTTTTAATTTTACTGTAATTATAATTAATGTTATGTAGTTTCGAAGACAGAGGTTAACATCATTGTACTTCAGTGGCTTCCGCTTCTTTTATATCCACTGAGAAGGTAAAGTACCAAAATATTGAATCATAATCGATTAAACTAATCAAATATAGGCAAACAGTAAATGCACTCCTATAATATTACTCTAAGACATTGATTAACGGGCTGGTGCAATTAGTATCTTCATAGTAAGTTCTCTCAGTCCCTATACGTATAGCGACAGAACCATCCGTCGGTAAATCGAACCGTTGCAAACACTCGGATCAGATTTACGAATCCGGTATTGTAGTAGATAATGTCAGTCAGTCGACTAGTTGTTACTCAACATACCTGCATTACTATTTCTATTAATTAGATACTAGAGAATCTCAGCTATACAAGAATCCCGCTTTGACGAACAGTTAATCCAGGACTACTATGTTCTATATAGGATTGACGTTAGTAGTATCTCTTTTGTAATGTGATTGGTTGTGTGTAAACCAATCCGCTCTAAGATCCTTAGATGTCAAATTATAGAGACTTGAGGTATAAGCTATCTAACTATAGAAACTACTAGATGTATGGACTACAAGAAACCCGCTTTGTTGAACAGTTAATCCTAGATTCCTATGATCTAAATGGGATTATCATTAAGTAGTATATCTTTACATGATATGACTGGTTAGTAACGTTATACTGTAAACCAATCCGATTTAAGGTTCTCAGACAGACAAAGGTTTGAGGTTAACAATGGCGCCTTGATGATGCTTACCTTCCGAGTATCTTGGAAACACATCCGTTGGAAACCTGGAGAATCCTGGAGATGTCGCACGGTCGCGCACCCGAGTGGGCCAACTCGACGATCTTCTGCCGCGTTGAGTCGGGCAGCGGGCGACCGTTGACGTACACCCCGCCCAGCTGGTTGACTCCACTGTGCCCTGTAATCGATTCTTAAGTATCGATTTTCAAAGATAGCTCGGGTGAAATGCGATATATAACCCAAATAAAAAAGCACGTGCCCTATACATCGCTGCTGGTGTCACTTGTGCGCCCCCTAACTGTCCCATATCGTTTATGAAAGAAACCCGACTCAACTTTTACTGGTTTCCGACATGTCGACTATCTGATAGAAAGGTGTTGTTTAAGGTTGGTTAGGTCTATAGGTTGACTTCCCTGCCGCCGATATCGTTCATGAAAACCCGACTCAACCTTTACTGGTTTCCGACATGTCGACTATCTGATAGTAAGGTGTTGTTTAAGGTTGGTTAGGTTTATAGGTTGATAATTTCCCTGCTGTCGATATCGTTCATGAAAACCCGACTCAACTTTTACTGGTTTCCGACATATCGACTATCACATACAAGTTACACGTTGGAAAAGAACAGTTGGGTTAAGATAAGTACGTTCAAGTTAAGGTTAAGTTGGGTAAGGCTTACGCGTTTAGGTATATAGATTGACAGGTTTCTGACATGTCGGTAACAAGTTATAGGGAGTGGATCCTTCACCATAGACCTTTATAGATTCTACTTAAGGAAGTTAAAAACCCACACACAAAAGATCTAATGAGCAAAGAGAAATCTTGTTTCCAGGTTGTGATCAAAGAAGCGTACATCTCTCTTGGGTTTACACGCACACACACACACACACACACACACAGAGTGATCCATTAATAAAAGCTCATGATGTGTACATAATAACAGAGCTGTTTTTTACGATTCCTTTGTGAGGGTATACAGCAAGGGTCTGCGTTGTTTTGTCGGTTCATGCAGCCGTCAAGTGTTCGGTCTTTCTGCGGTATACTTTTTATTGATACTCGACTTCATTTTGCCGGGCAACTTTCTCATTAGAACACGTATATATAAGACTGGGGATGCCCCCGCCCCCCCCCCCAACACTATAGCATAACCACTTCATCCCCCCTCTGCTATGTATATATACTGAATCACTATCTGAAACAAAAGAACCAGTTTGTATAACATACTTTCCAGTTTTTTTAATAGATACGCGGTAGAGAGGGAGGAGGATTGTATGCATAATCCCTTTGTTTCCATGGTAACTAATGGTTCTTGTTTGTGTTTGAAATTCCCCAGTGCACAAGTCACTCAGCAGATCCGCGCGAAAATACGTAATCCTCTTTCAGTTTTTTTTACGCGCACGCCAACGTAAGTATAGCCGTTATTGGTATTAAGTCAACTGTTAGTTGGATTGGTTTACCTTTATGCGGCATGGTCTGCATATAAGAATCCTGTAACGAATGAGAAAGTAAGGCGGAATTAGTGGGATTCGGTGAAGAATGACGGAGGAATTATAAGACATGCTCGTTACCAAATGAGCGTGTTTAACGTGTGCTGCAAAGCGCAAAAATGCTTTCATTTGTAAGCCACGTGACTTACGGGGTATAGCGTTGCCTACAACAAGGGGGCCCCGCTTCATTTCCATCTTTTTACTGCGTTTCCTTTTTTTTACGATTCTTTGTTGTTGGGTATTCAACCCCCCAACCCCCAACAAGTTGGAAATTTCACGCTAACTAATGCGATTGATTGTGATGTGTGACCAACGTTGGATAATGTCTTCATTTGGTAACCCTGGAACGTTTTATTTTCCTACCCAGAATAAGTTCTCCCACACGTTGATGTGTGTATACAGTCTAGAGCCAAAGTCTTGAATGGCGGATAATTAATTTTTAATTTCCAAATTTTTAGGATTTTTTTTTCGGCGGAACTTAATGACCGATTTAAACGAAACTCGACTGGTGTGTTAAGGATAGTCCGTGCTACCTTAGGTATTTTTTGCGCTGCTTTATCTTTTTAATTGTAGGAGTAATATGCAATTAACTTATCCTCCAGTAAAACCCCTTTTTTATTGCTCCAGACTATATACTGTTAATATGGATACGAACCGATGATGACTGGTTATAGTATAGTAGAGATGGTTGTGTACGTATTATGTAACTTCGTTAACAGGTAAGATGTCTGAAACTACTGAATATGTTAAAATCAGCTCCTTTGTATGAGATTAGTGTATATCAAATTAGATGAAATTCCTATAAATAAAAAGCTTCTATGCGTTAATTGGATTTAATAAAACAATATATACTTAAACTGAGTATTAAACTGGTAAGTAAGACGCCTATTACCGAATCGTCTTTCATGTTAATACAATTAACGTCATTCATTTTAATTCGTTTCTTGTTAATTCGGATTATCGTCAGTTATAGTTCATATAATATTAGTTGTCAGGGCCGTTTACACCGAATTAACACATTGGTTATGAAGTAAATCAGACGTCTTACAACTGATTAACCAGCCGTCTAATAGCAACCAGCTACCTATATATATATCCCATTTGACATACGCTTATCACTATTGGTAAATATGTAGACGTCTTAAAACTACTGAACCAGTACTGAATCAGTATAGGCCGGTTGACATAGTGACCGTCTTACACATGATCAGCGTATATTACGTAATCTTGTGCCTTCTATTAGGGTACTTGTATACAATGCAATTATGAAGTAAGACGTCTTATACCACTGAATCATCTTAAAATTCAGTGGTCTTGTAAACTATCAAGTACAAATATTACTAATGGGATTCTGCAGCCTTACCGTTTATGAAGTTTTATCAGAAAGCAAAGAAGGATTCGCCTCGGCACTTTTCCGGTCCTGCAACACACCAGGATCGCACTGTTCAATTCCTGTACAATCTCTTAACCACGTCGGGTAAGGATCGGGTGGAAAATGTCCCGAAGTTTTCCCTCTCCGTTATGACGCGCTACTACTGCTAGTCGAAAGCCGAGATAACCGGCGATTTGAAGCGGCGAATTGCAATTTGAGGCCCACGGGGGAAAAGCTGCTCGACTAATCGATAGAATGCGATCCTTGTAATATCTACGGTTGAGTTGTGTAGACAATGGGACGAAAGACACGATGATGGACGCTTGTCTGCGCTCATTAGGCAGTTGGTTGCTCTGGCCAAACTGAAGTGAACCGTTGATATCAGCAGCAGATATTCGGCCACATAGCCCAGGCTCTTCTAAAACCCTCCCTTTTGGCCGTATCCCCTCTCCAAGAGTCCACACATGAATAGCTCAATGGACACGTTCCATGGTCCATGGAGCGTATGCTCCAGGCGCAACTCTGGCCCGGCCCCTCATCGCACCCGGCCAGCCAGTCAGAGCAGCGCCCGCCGTGCCCGTCTCCCTTCACACTGGTATTAAGAGACACACTCGGGGAGAAAATAGCGCAAAGCTCCCGGCTCTAATAAACACATATATTACTATGTTATAATTACAATCACGGATTTCAATCCGTTTTACCCTTTTTTCTAATACATCGAGCCTCAATACATGCCTGGATATCCAAGGATTCTCGTTGGGGAAAAGTTGATTGCTTATAGCTCCTACACTTTCACAGATATCGCAGCCCAAAAAATGCTGAATGTAGACCTAGACTTACTTAATGCTCCTGTAAAGTTTCGTTTAAATCGCTTTTATAGTTTTGCCAGAAAAAAATCCCAAACTTGGCAAATTACTCCAATTCCCCGCCATTCAGAACCTTTTACTCTGTAACACGGCGTATACTTCAGTGATCTTTCGAATTAAACTAATGTTCAAGTTATAAATATCAAAGGAATAGTATATGGTTCGAAGGTTAATATACTTAATCTTGTGTCATTGGGTTTTACGATCGTTATTTTAAGTTTATAAGTTACGCATAAGCACCTGCTGTTACGCAAGATAAATGGTACATAGAACCGACACGTATAGGTTTTTCACTTAGCCTTATAGGTGGTTTATTCTATATGACGCAAAGTGCCAAAGCAACACCATATGACATGACGAGTTCACAAAAGCCCAGCACGCGTCTTTTCTTCACACTCTATTCACATTCGATTATTTTTTTATATATAAAAAACACATTTGCGTCATCAGTTATACAAAACCAAATCTAAAATCATTAATGTAATACAGACTCTAGTCAGCCTCTATAGGAAATTACGGATCTTTGTAAAGTTTAGAATTTTAGTTTGGCCAAACTTACAATCCGATTTGAATGCAACTTTACCACTGGATAAGATAATATCAGTACTATATTCAGTATTTTTTGGTTGTTATGTCTTTGTAAACTTGGGTGCTATAAGCGATAAACTTTTCCTCAGTAATGTATTGCTTTTGATGACGATTTTTTTGTTTAAGAATACAATTTTTTGCAGGAAAAATATAGCCAGTAGAGAGGAGTTGTTATGTGCTGTGTGCGTCGCAGAAGCTGCAGCAGCAGCTGCTAGCAGGGCACAAGGATTCCCTTTCAGTGAAGCCCGGTTATCGACTTTCCCATCAGTTGATATGTTACACGCTAAGGGGAGTGGTCCTGGCGTCAATGCGGTTAGATGATAGGCCCGGATCTGCCCGTCGAAGGTGTCGCCCTGTTGCAGCGACCCTGCGCAGTGTAAGAGAGGCCCCCTCCCCTCGCTGGACGAAATGTTACGAAAAATTCAGTGGAATTTTCCGTTCTGAAAATGTAATCCAGTTTGTAAGGTGATTTTTCACTTTGAAACGAGTTTAAGCAGAGGGAAAATCTTAATTAGATAAGCGGATTTGTCAGCCATTGCTCTCTATGTCGTGTTTCTAGAGAGCTACGTGTGGAACAAACAAAGAACCAAAGAATTTGAAAACTCGTATAGGTAGATGAATAATCGGCTACTTGGGTAGAGAGACAGATGGAGAGATAGACAGCCAGACAGGCACTTAGAAAGGTACATGCATAGATAGATAGGTGAAGTAGATAGATAGATGGATGGATAGACAAATAGATAGTTAGATAGGTAGATAAATAGTACAGGTAAGTAAAATAACAGTAAGGAAGTAATAAAACAGGTAAGTAGATAGATATAGCTACATAGATAGACAGATAAACACATAGATAGATGTATCGATAGATAAATAAATAGATAGATAGATAGATAGATAGATAGATAGGTAGGTAGATAGAAAGAGAGATCGGTCGACAGATAGATAGATAGAGAGTTAGAGAGTAGAGAGATAGAGAGATAGGTAGATAGATAGATAGATAGATAGATAGATAGATAGATCGACAGATAGATAGAGATAGAGAGAGAGTTAGAGAGATCGAGAGTTAGAAAGACATATAGATATAGATGGATATACAGATAGATAGATAGATCGATAGATAGATAGATCGACAGATAGAGAGATAAATAGATAGGTAATTTGATAGGCAGATAGGTAGATAGATAGATAGATAGACATAAACAGGTACGTAAATATAGCATCAATTTCACGGGGGGGGGGGATAGAAACTTGTATAGAATCAGTTAAAAGGCTCATTAGTGTAGCAAAAGACCACCTGACAAGTTTTTCAATTTGGGTTCCCGAGAAAATCCCTTTCCTTGTCTCTAGTTCTAGTTTTCTCATAAAGTGTACCGCAGCGGCGCGGCGTTGTCATTTAGGGATTTAACGTTTTTGCGGTGCGCCAGGATTAGAACCCCGGCAGATCTCCACAGATATACAAGAACTTAATAAGTCTATACGAACACCAATTAGCTCTCTCTACAGTCAGTCGGATGGTTTTTGTGGAGCAGACAATGGCCGGCCGTTCCCTCTCTTTTACCATATCCGTGTAACATATGTACCTGGAAATGCATATACTGATTCAGGGATGTTTCCGAAATTATAGGAATTCAGTATGTGAGCAAGTATCGACCCGCGTCTTACCTGCTGGATTTGGGCGAACATCAGCATTTTCAGCAGTTCCTATGCCTCCATATGGAAACCTACAGGGCTAGGTTGAACAGCTGGTTGTTGCACTCCATGTATCACATGCAACACGATACGATTCATCAGTAGTATTTGTATCTTTAATAATCTACAAGATGATTAAATATATATAATTTTGAAATATGTGTTTAAAGATACTGGTTTTTGGTCCATAGTGCTGGGAAACTTTCCAAAAATTCTTCTTCCTCCTCGTCTCCTGAATTCATATCTCCCTTTTCGAGATGTTCTCATGATCAGCTTGCAGATTTGCCCAAAAGCAAGGGTTCGGGGGCCGTATTTGATGCTAACGCAAGTCGTCGCTTCAAGCCAAGCGAGAAACAAGAATACAAGATGCTGGAATTCTGGCTCCAAAATCTCACAGACTCTCTTTCAGTTTTAACCCAAAAAAAAGGACAGAAAAAATATTGACTCATCCATTTTAATTTATAAATCAGATATAATATAAATATGGTTTAAATGAATTTAAAATAACTATAATATACAATAATTTACCTGGGTTTGTGAATCAGTGATCCCTGTATTGCGGCTGCTGTGTGCAAATAAACTGCTTGAAAAGAAGACAAGAAAGCGATAGTTTATGACAGAGATCCCCCCTTTATGGTTTTCCTGTTTGTAGAGATGCGCATTGAAGGGAGATGAATAAGACGAAGGGGGGCGTAGAGAGCGGAATCACAGTGCGCTGAAGTTTCCTGGGCTTAATGGGCCATCATTGATTGTGTATTTGGCAATAGGTGGTTTGGTGCTACACACATACAAGCTCAGGTATTCCGCTTCATGCTTAACTTCACCCCTATAGATGCTATTCCGGATCAGTTGCACGTTCGGATCACTTGATGACTATATACCCACCACCGTAGACACCCTCGCCTCAACGATGTATATACCCCAGTTTGCTTATTGTTGTTGCTGACCCTTCGCGGATGCAAGATTGTCCTATTGATTTCCTGTGCTCTTTAACGGGTATCGGTCTATCCCATTCATTCAGTTTCTTGTCCCGATTGAGATTGGTCTATTAGAAAGGTGGAGAGGATAGTTAAACAGTGAATATGGTGTACACTTAAGAATCAACTATATTGATGCATATAAATGCAAATCTTAGTCAATAATAAGACTATATGTCGATTGTGTAGGACGTAACCGGACACTGGCATAGGTACACAGATAGGTACATCAGATTGACAAACAGATAGATAGATAGACAGACAGATAGATAGATAGATAGATAGATAGATAGATACTGAGCTCAAGTACATACAGTCAAATTATTCGTACAGGACCGATTTCATTCAGTCGCGGATAGCAGTTGATTAAACACCCAACTCGGCTACAACACCCGCTATATCAACCGTCGAGATTCCTAGGTTTACAAGAATATGCCTATTGGCTCAATAATTGGTTAATATATTATAATAGTATAAATAAACTAGCATTGATGTCATTTGACGGTTTGATCATGTCCATGAATTGGATTAAGCCATTAACCCAAATCATATACAGTTGTTTCACTGTATAGCCCTTATAAAATTTAAGTACCTTTGGCGTGTGGTAAACACCCACTAAGACGTCTGACTTTCAGGATTCAGTATGTCCAGTTAATAGCCCTTTCATAAATTAGTTGTTAAAGTTAATTTCTCTACTACTTTTTGGAAGTTATGCGAAGAACCGTATGAATTTAGTCCCTTTTGTGATTTTCATTAGGCGCCTTTGTGACAAGACGTCCATCAAAGAACGGCGGGTCAACCTTCGCTCAAAACTTGTCTCAATTCATTCCGCCACTATGGCGAATGTCAAGTCGGTAGTTGGGGAACTCTATTAAGTGGAAACTCTCGGCTGCCCTTTAGTCGGAAACTCGGCTAACAATAGCCACCCACACGATGTGAGAGGTCGTTTATACTTTCCAGGTTTCTGACTTGTGTATATGCCTCCGTATCCCTTGGCTACAAGATTTGTCGGACGATTCCAGCCGGAAGGGATTTCTTAGTGAAGCAGACGAAAAGGTTCTCAAGTCAGTATGTGTGTACGGGTGTATCTAGCCGGAAGCGTTTATACTCTTCATATAATCTTCATGAGTTAATCTAATCAATGTTACGTTTAAGCTGCTGGATGTCTTGTTGATAAGCTGTTTAAGTTAAGTTAATTAACCATTTCGAAATCTTCTATAGCATCTCTTCTATATGTGTAATAAGTTCCTAATTAAAGTGAGCCATTAAGTGGATTATAACGTAATCAAGATAACGTCCTTCTTGAAAGCTTGCTTAATTAAGCATATTATGAACCTTTCGATGATTAAACTGGTATCTAAACCTATAATTATTAACTTCAGTTCTACTTAAAAATCCACCATACGTATATAGACAAGGCATTCCAAGTGTGTTTTAAGATCTTGCTGAAGAATCTTGCCCAAGAATCTGACATGGATTCTTGGGTGAAGCCAAACGGCCAGTGTGTGTGACCTTTTCTTGGTGAAGGGGGGAGGGGGGCAAAGCTGCGATAAAGTCGCCGGTGAGGGAGACGTCGGAGAGACGGTGACAAGGTAGCACAGCGCCATCCACAAAAGAGGCGGACATAATCTGATAATTGTATCTCGGTCTGCCTCGATTTCTGAGTCCTCGACTGGGGGTCTCCCTTAGAAAACTCTTCCCCGTCACAAACAGTTTCTGGGCCGCCATATTGCGTGGCGACGGTTATCGTTTGAAGTTGTTAATTTGAAACACCTTCACATAAGACGTTGAGCGTGTTTGTTTATTTGTCTATCTATCTGTCTATTTGCCTCTATGTCTCTTAAAGCTATCTATCTGCTATCTGTCTGTCTTTCTGCCTATCTATCTGTCTATCTATCCATCCATCTAGCTATCCATCACTGATTCTAGCATTCAGTCATATGTATAAGAATCTATCTATCTACCCTATCTATCTACCCATCTATGTGTCTATCTGTGTATCTATGTCTAACTATCTATCTGCTGTCTGTTTGTCTTTTTGTACCTACCCATCTCTATCAATCTATCAACCTTTCTATCAATATATAGCTACCTTTCTATCTGTCTAGCTATCTTTCTACCTGTCTGTATGTTGTTATATATCTATCCGTGATGGGTCCGCTGCTATCTGTCTCGACCTACTACCTACATCTATCTGTCTATGCTGAATGACTTTTATGAGTACAGTTCTTGTAATCCGCCATCTTGCGCGCCAACACGTCCACTCGAACTGATAAATCGTGTCTTCTATGAGGAAACCATTCAGATTGTATTGTATAGAATCATACAAATCAAGAATCTTTGCCTTATGCAGCGAGGATTTTACGTCCGCCATCTTGCGTGCCAAACCTATGTCCTTCACCCTTTGCATCTAACATTAACAGAAGTTATAATGTTCTATAACAACTCCGAGAATCTTGCTTTCTCCTCTATTCTCTCACAGTCACATGGATAGCTGAATAGGGCGTCGCAGGGATCTTATACCCTTGTATGTTTTTGCACTAATCCTCCAGTTTTCTACCTGACCTGATAGGTAGATATATTGCGGCCCATTTGGACCCTCTCTGCTCTTTCCCGCGCCATGTTTGAAACAAGCCAGAAGGTCACAGGCTTGCTTGGGTTCCTGTATACACGGTTGTGTGTGTACCTTTTTAAATCCGTCTACAGCCTTAAGGGCGACCGATGAATAGGAAGTTCAGTGAGAAGATAGACTGACAAAAGCAGCAGTGACAGCCCACTTTGAATAGGGGCGGTCAGTAGCCGTCTATTGTTCATGCTATGATAGCCCCGGCGTCTTCAATGGTTTCCAATACTTGTATTCTCTCGTTGTGAACAAGTCTCTGCGGACCCTCTATGGTTATTTGTACCTTGCTTCTTGAGCCGTCTCATCGTTACACAAAAGGATATAGAAAACCTTGTTTGTGGCGGCTATTCAACTTTTACCGAGTTGTCTGTCGCCGAGAAGTAAAACATGGTCGGTCCCCGCCTTGCTGCATATTGCGGTGTTCCTCCTTGTTTATATAAAAAGTAAGATTGCTGAGAGGAACCCGTTGAAACAGCAACAGGAATTCAAGTTACAAACTGTTATACGAGTCCATAAGAACACAACGCCTCCTTTTAATTGAAAAATATTAAAACTGATTTTTATTGATTGTCATTTATCAGACGGTGATTTAAAGTAAAGGGCCATGACGCAATGTAAGCTATATATACATTCTTATGACCAGTCTTATTTAAGACGTCACAATAAATAGTATAGTGGCATTATGCAATATGATTCACGGGTGTAAATTATTAATTGGGTGTTAATCTCAGGACCTTTAGCTTTGTATAATAAACATCTGTTAAATATAGCAGACTTGTATGTTGAATTATAGGACATGAATTATATTCAGTATGGTATAATGAACACACTTCATGTATATGACATCCATAAGTCGGTTCTTGTGTAGTATTATGTATGTGTATCTGTCTATACCCAGTGAAAAATTAAGCCACGAGTCAGTGCCCTGAACGGCCCCCTCGGAAGCCTGGGTTCAGTATGGAATTTTCAGGTTACCTGNTATCTATCTATCTATCTGTCTATCTGTCTATCTGTCTATCTGTCTATCTGTCTATCTGTCTATCTGTCTATCTGTCTATCTATCTATCTATCTACCTAATCATCTATCTATCTATCTATCTATCTATCTATCTATCTATCTATCTATCTATCTATCTGTCTATCTATCTGTCTATCTATCTATCTGTCCATCTATCTATCTCTGTCTATCTATCTATCCATCTATCTATCCATCCATCTATCTATTCATCACTGATTCTAGTATTCAGTGTTCCTCTTTATCTCTGTATAGAAGGTATTATCAAACTCTCTAGACCTCTTCATTCAAGTTGAAATCGTTCTCCTTCTGCTATATTTTCTTTACAATTTTTTTTTCAAAGGATTCACCTGTTTCATTCTAGTTATACACTTCTTCACCTTTTCTTCTCTCTCTATGGCACTGCTCAAGAGGTACTCTCCAATTTCCGATCCTAATCCGATACCGCCAAAGAAATTCCACAGAGGATTTGAGAAATGTGTCTCTCTCTCTCTCTCTGCCATCAGGTCTTTCGGAGGGTCTGAATTCTCCAGTGCTTGTTTGTATATAAGCGCGTCTATGGTGTGTGTGCGTATAATTGAAGATCTTGGTGACATGTTTTGCATGCGCTGCATCAAAAAGCCCAGCCGCTATCTTATGAGCATCACGCAGAGTGCAGGACCGTCCTTATCGTGTCGTGTCGGCAGAATTTCAGCGTTGAAGTGAAAGAATTCCCTGTCCCTTGATCAGATTCTTGCAATTTCGAGGCCCTGGGGAGGTTGATTCCCCCTCATGTACCTCTCGCATCATATTTCGCGGTAAATGATGTCGACTCCCAAAAGTTGGAAATCAAGAGCTGAAAGCAACAAAGCGGTTGGAATATATCGTCATTAAAGTTAGTGTTTCAAAAAATTCACTCACTTTACATCGTTGTGATGAATTCCCATTCGGTCATTTTTCAGGTGAAGCGTTTAGAACGTTTAACAGGTGCGTTGCTGGCGCCCTGTTGGACACAAAAACTTGTCTAGACTGGCCTTTTTTCAGTGTCGCGCGTGTGTTTATCATATTCAACAAGTGCGCCCCCCAAAAAAATCATTTACGCATGTGATGACTCGGCTACTTGATTCATATCCGTCCTGTTGCGCTGACAGATATTCAAACTCAAAAAATTCATGGAATCGTTCAACGAAGAACAAGAATAACCGTATATCCATTCATGAGGTTCTATAGCTACTTAACCTATACACTGAATGATTGCATTATCCATACGATTAAAATGGAAGAATATATCTATGTGTGATAGTTATTTGTCAGATGTATTAGCTGAAATTGTATCATTTGTACCTTTGTGGTTAAGAGTACAAGCAGCGCCATCTATCGGTAGTTTAAGGAACTGCGTTAACCAGTTACATGGGTGTATTATTAAGGTTCTTAACATTAACATTCTAAATCATAGTATTAAGATGACATATACATTGGTCGTATGCTCGATACCTGTAAAAGATAGATCAATATCCAATCCATTCATTCATTCATTCATTCATTCATTCGTGTTCTGTGACCTGTGAGAGTCTGTAAGTGTGAATTTATGCTGTATATGCATCAGTAATGTGTTACAGTTACTGAGAAGGGAATGACAGTTTCGGAAGCTCTGTGTGTGTGTGTGTGTGTGTGTGTGTATGTGTGTGTGGATCTACTTTGGCTTATTATATTTGAAACGGGACGGGAATTTTCCAGTCGGTGGACACGGTGAGAAGGCCAAGGTGACGTTTCGAGAAATTGTTCCCTGTGGCCGCTGGAGGCATCTCGTAGATGTCGCCTGTCACTTTTGCTTCTCTTCAGACGGTGCTTCATCACGCTGAATGGAAACTTGGGGGCAGGTTGAAAAATTCCTCGATGTTCACGTGATAATGTTGGGTATTATGTTGGGTAATATCGATATACTTTCAAAGTATAATACTAAAGGCTATTTGTTATAATACCTATAGATACGATACTTTTCCGATTGCAGTTTGCGATTTTGATCATAGCCTTAACTAATTAGACTCAAAGTTTCTTCCTTTTCGAATTGAACTCTATTGTGTTTATCTGTCCTGCAACTGCGACTCTTTTAATTAGAAGAAAATGAAGGTGTATCCGTTCTCAGAGGTCATTAGGCGGGACGTACTTGCATACGTACAGTCTAGAGCAAACAAACGGAGCTCTTTCTGCGATAAATTTTGATTGGCTGCTGCCTCCACGCAATCAAAGGTAGAGCAGCCCAGAAATTACCGAATGCAGACCTAGTAGTACTTATTGTATCCTGCAAGTTTCGTTAAAATCGGTTCGTTAGTTTTCTTGAAATAAAATTCCAAAGTTTTGAGATTATCATGATTTCCCGCCATTCAGAACGCTTTTTTTGGCTCTACAATGTACATGCATGTATAGTATATGTACAATATGTACAACATGTTGATGTATAGTAAGAATGGAGTCATAATGTTATTCACAAGTAAAACAGATGTCTCACTGTGTTAATCTTAAACTATTCCCACGCACTTACTGTTACGCAACAATGCATCAACAAGAATAACTGCTAATCAACATTATAATTTGAAAGTCTGCAAGATACGTTAATATCCAAATGCAAAAAGCAAGAACTGACATGCAAGTGCATTGTATAAAATCATAAATAAGTTTTGTATCCTTGTTTGCATTTAGCGCGGCTATTTCACGGTATTTCCATTCGTGTTCATTGGCACATTTCCAGGTTAATGAAGCTCCGGTCTAAACAAGAATGTACCAGCGGGATGCGAGCATTAGTTCTCCGGATCATTCTAGCAAAGCAAATGTCTTATAAATAACATTTATAAGTCAATGTTAAACTTAATAGAGACTTAATGCCCATACAGTATGAAAGTTATCATATAATTATCCACATGCTTTCCTATACTCCAGCAGCGCAAAAAGCAGCAGGTCTACCAGCAGTTCTACTATAGCTCTGATTCCAGTCTGATTGCTTGCCCAAATCCATCAGGCAGGCGGTTAGCAGTAGTTACTAAGTAGGTCGTTCAGCAGGTCCCCGCCGGCCCTGCAATGGGATGTCCTGGAGACCTTCATTCACGTAAGACAAACGTATACAGTACCGCGGTCTTAAACTGATACCTGTTTCTCAGTAACATAGGCTCCAGTAAACAACGTCAACGCCCTTACTACAAGCAGGTCAACCCCAACTTGAACCTAGGTCAACAGCCAACAAGGCTCTAGGCTATTACAGTCGCGGCTTTTTTGTTCCTTACAAGTACTTGATAATAAACCATGCTACAAACTGACTGGTCGGTAACTGGTTAATCTTACGGATGAACGTTTAACTTTAATTTTCTTATTAGTACATTTATACACCAGCGATGGTTACAGTTACTGATGTATCAGTAAATTAACTTAAAGTTAAGTTGCTAATAATGGTTTGATTGATTGAAGAATGTTTAGTCACTGATGTATTGGTAATCGTCATAGCACTGCTAGTTTGGCAGCTATTTCAAGTCCTGCAAACTAGCCAAACTACTCAAAAGCCTATCCGCTGGTTCTTATCCATAACTGTCCAGTTGACATTGTAGGTTTGCATATCCAGCAGGCCGCTAGATGTCGACGTCTTTATAGACATTCAAAAAGTCTACCGTGTCAAAACTAGTTATAGAATTTCCAAGATCAGGTGTACGGCATAGTTTAATGAAGTTATTGACCTTCGCTGGAAAGTACTGAGTTACAACTGGATCGCGCAGTATTCAGAAGCCGGCAGACACGACTGGAATTTTTCCCCCCAGTTAGACGTTTATATTTCCTGTTCACACCGCGCGCAAGCCGATGTACGTTCTCGGAATACTCTTTACACGTCCCCTCTCCTTTGCCCCGCCTTTAGGCTATACAAGGGGGGTTATACTCTCGATTACAATAGAAGAGGCCCTGATGTCGAAATCCTTTACTTACAACGACATGCCCGTTATAGGCTTACGTTGACTACTTGGAAGAACGGCTCTGCTGGCTACTTTGGCTGAAACATAACGAATATACTGGAAAAACTGACAATGTTTAAGGTATTGAACCAGTTGTATTGCATATAGATGGAAGTATGCTGTTTAGCAGCAACCCGCCTATGGTCTTATGCACCCCTATTTCCGCGATACAAATGCGTGTCCGGCCTTGGCCCTTTTTGAGTTCACGTGCAGCTGCTGGAGGACAGGTCAAATGTCAGGTCAAAAACAAGGTCAGAGGTCACCGAGCGTTTCTCGCAGTCTAGTTGAAAGAAACCTCCTTCACTGTGATAACTGCCATCACAAAGACGTTTCCCAAAACCTGAGATTTAAATATTAAAAAAAAGATTCAGTTGGCGTTTATAACAGCTCTTTAACTCGTGAATTATAAAATTAAAACGAATGGCATTAATTAAGTCAGCTAATTAATAAAAATGATTTATAGCGTACAAGTTAAATTGTTGAAATCGAACGTAGTCTAAATTTCTAATTTTCAATGTTTTGAATTTGGCGCCAGTGCGAGCGGTGCGCGCGGCGGCCATATTGGATTAAACCTTCACTAGAGAAATATTAGTACGCCGTTGTAAGTAGTTCTCTAATCGCATCTCAAAATCAACTTGAATTACCGGGTAATTTTGTAATTCACCTAGATCAACATAAAGTTAATAGGCTTTATTTATATATCATAATTTATTTAAGTTAACTTCAGTTAGCTGGAATGAAAGTAAATAGTTTGGCGTAGGAACAAGACCTGTAGCATCTGTGATGCTTGGGGGTAAAATCCTGCCTAGCTCCGTCACTGGCAAAAGCAAAAGGTGTTGTGTGTCGTTTTAAAGCCATTTCGAAGAAATGGCTGACTTTTCCGTTATTATTACATCGGTTATTTCGCTTATTTGCAGTTTTTTGTCAAATTAAACAGCCGTCTTTCTCGTATGGGGCAGCTGCAGTGAATGAACGTCGCCGTGTTGACGACACATAAATATTTGTTGCGCTAAAAAGGTTTGTGGCCATTTTGTTTTCCTTTTTCTTATTTGGGTTTTCAAATTCCAAAACAGATATCCAACTAGCACAGCCAGTCGACATGTCTTGTTACCGGGTTTTTGATCACGCAGGAGTTTCACGAGTGTGACGACAGGCGAGACGTCGACGGAACCTAGGAGGACCTGTCGTACCCATTTCTGCGATCACTTCAACTCGACGGAAATCGGAGGATGGCATACCATCTCGGGTGAGTTTCACGGACTACACGGCTTGGATATTTCCCTGGCGCTAATACTTCTGATCGTGGATCTTGATACCTCTCGAGGATTCCGCTAAAGTTAATTTTTTCCCGGCAACGGCCGACTGATGGTCGGTCGTTGTCCGATTCGTAACCTGTCCTTTTAACCCTTGAGACGGAACTGAGAAGTTACGTAAACTTTGTCGCGATTTCTGGCCGCGGCCGCGGTCTCCAGATCAAGGACGCATGAGAAATTAGTGTTTAAAAAAATACCTTAAAAGTTTATCCTTTTTTTAACGATTTGATCCGTTAGAAAGCAAGGTCATTTATTTGACCTTGACAGTTTTTAAAAATTTGTTTCCATTTTTTAATTTTCTTGGAAATGAGAATTGAATATTGCGATTGGGATGCTGTTATGGATGAATGGAAAAGTAGGCGAAAAGCGGTCATTGAACCTAACGGCGATTTTTCCTCTTACCTTCGAGGGTTTTTAAGATGAAAAGGGACCGGTACTTGTCTTTTGGTGACGAGAAGTTAAAATTAAAAAAAAACAAAAATTCGAGTGCAGTACCGGTTGGAACGAGCTGGAATTTGAGTGGAGCATGAGTGGAGCATCGTGAAATATTAACCTTGGGGGAATTTGAATAGGAGAGCGTGTGTGCGTGTGGAGCTGCTCGCCTTATCGATTAAGAAAAGCCTTGACCGGTTAAACACAAGGATCATTGAGTTAATATGTGACCAAAGATAACTAAATTTCATGGAATTAAATTACTAAATAATAAATAAATAAAAATAAAAAGAATGATATTTCAGTGAAAATTCAGCAAATTTATAAAATGAATAGAAAAATCATTAAAACTATTGAATTATAATTACATTTAATTGTTGTTGAAAACAAATTTAGCAGCAGGAGTGATGCGGGGGATCGTCTGCGGGATCGCGAGAGGCAGCGGCAGGCCCGGGCGCAGATGTCGTCGCAGATCGCCGAACCCGAGGACACGTTCCCTCTATTCGGCGCACCCGTACAGGTATACCGTCTCAAAGTTAACATTAATCGTCTTATAATTATCGTATTATAACAGTTAATCCTAATCAAATATTAAACAATTGAGCGGTAAGTATCCTTGTAAAATAAAATCAAATGAATAAAGATAAATTTACAGTGTATCGTCTTAACTTAGTGTTGAGTTAACATTTTTAAGTGGTTTACGTGCATTGGGTTTTGGTTGGGAAAAACGTGTGTGCGGTGGACGAGATAAGAAGCTTTTGTTGCTTTTTTTATCGCCCGGATTAAGGGTTGGTTTGGTTGTTTGTTTATTGTCGTGTTTATTTGTATTATTTTGTTTGTGACAGATAAGTAGAAATGGATGATTGATTATGGGTTATAATAATTGTTATTTAAGTTAATAAATATAGTCATTATATAATAATAATTCTATTCTTTGAACGAATAAAAATTCAGTTTTAATTTAATAAAAATGTGTATTTTTCTAAAGGTTGAAATGTCGAAAATTAAATATTTCAATAAGATAATTTTTAAATGAATGTTAAATTGACTTTTAATTGAATAATAATTACACGAATTTGTTGATTGGATTTTAGAAAAGGCCATCTGCCGAGGACCGGACCATTGACAAGATCCTCGGCAATTTCGAGGATCTCCGGCACACCATCGTCGACAATTCCAACTCGCGGCACCTGATTGGCGTCTGCCAGCAGCCGGCCACGCCCCGTCCGTCCCGGCAGCCTATGGACCCGTCCGTAACCCCGCCTCGGATCCCGGCCAAACCCGAATTCGCCACGCCCAAGAAACCGCCCTCCTCCTACCGTCCCCACCCATCTCAACCTCAGCCTCAACCCGCGCCGTCGAAACCTTCCCCAGTACCTCAGCAGCCCAAACCGCAACTCAAACCGCAGCCCAGACCACAGCC
The DNA here is from genome assembly GCA_022114935.1 of Leptestheria dahalacensis. NCBI lineage: Eukaryota > Metazoa > Arthropoda > Branchiopoda > Diplostraca > Leptestheriidae > Leptestheria > Leptestheria dahalacensis. The sequence continues at coordinate 45,850 of JAIQCU010000610.1, read as the reverse complement.
GGCGAATCAGAAACCGCGCGCGCCGGCACCTACCCCGGAGAAAGTCGATCTGGAGGAAATCCTGCGGGAGATGCGGTCCGTAGCCACGCCCCTCAGCGCTATCGACGCCACGCCCCGGAAGGAACCCGTTTTCGAGTTTGGATTACCCGCGGGTGGCGATGTGCTCGAGGATCTCGCCCTGACGGATAGCGATAACGAGAGCATACCGACTGCGGCAAAGTTTCAACCGAAATCGCCGCTCAGTCCGATACCCTCGGAGGAGCAGCCACCCCCGCCGGCGGAACCGCCTCCGCTCCCGCCGCCACCGGTGGCCGAGATGAGTAGCTCGGAGGCCGAGTCGGAGTCGTCGAGTTCGGATTCTGAATCGGAGGAGAGCAGCGAGGAGAAGGAGGAGGATGATGAGGGTCACAAGCTGGATGATTTGGCCAATTCGCCTAAAGTAATATAGATTTGGTGTCCAAACTAGTTTTATTTTTATCTAACTGGTGAATTTCGTACGTGCCTATCTATCTAGCTGTTTATTTATCTACCTACTTACCTACGACTTACTACTACTTACTTACAGGTACTTGCATACCTTCCTATCTTATCCACTCATAAAACTATTACCTACCTAATCCGTCTCAGCCTCCACCTACCAGTCCTTGCGTCTGTCTGTCTATCTATCTACCTACCTGTCTATATCTATCTTCCTACCTACCTACCTGTCTACCTGTCCCAACCACTTTGTCTACTGGGTCTGTATATGTATCCACCTATCTGCCTGTCTACCTATCTATGTATCTGTCTGTCTATCTACCTATCTATCCACCTATCTACCTACCTATCTACCTACCTATCTACCTACCTACCTATCTACCTGCCCCACCTACTGTGTCTACTGGGTCTGTCTATATATATCCACCTATATTTGTCTATCTACCCGCTTGTTTACGTATCCACCTTGTCACTTTCAATCTCGAGCTACAGTATCTATCCTTCTATCTATCTATGAATCTTAAAACGTCGTTTTACCGTCTGTCAAGGCAATTAGTAACGCTTAGTTGGGAGGCTATAGTTAAGTTAAGAAAACCAGAGATTCTTGAACGATCGGCAAGATACTTGCCTCGTTGAAAGAACGGCGATGGAACGATTCACAACTATTGACAAATATCGATTTGTTGTAGATGTTACCTCGGTTACTCGAACCCAACCGGGGTTGAACCCTCCTCGTCGGTGGGTTCAGGTTCAGGGTTACTTGTTTCTTTACAGTCGCCGGTGATGATCGGGAGATTGTAGTTCAGGTTCTCTATCTTTATCCGAGATGAAACATTCATTATGTTGATTTAATTTTAATACTAGGTTAATTAAATTAATTAAGATGGAAGTTAAATCTGAAGGGCTTAAACGAGTGGCTTGTTTTTGCAGTCGAACGCCGGAGCCACTAGCTGGAGTCTGGTCTCGTTTATGAAGAAGCAGAACGCCGGCTCTGACGTGTCCCAATCCGGAAACACACAGGTTAACCAATTTCCAAGTTTCCAAAAAAAATCCAACTTCGTATTCACAAGAAAATCCAACTTTCATCGAAATTATAATTCGATTTACGTAATAATACTCGGCTAATTAATATATTTGATTTTGATATTTTATTATTCAGTATTATTCATATATACTTGTATTATTTAATTTATGAGGTCTGATATATTAAATTAACCTGATTATAACTTTAAAGTGAAATATTAAAAGCATTGCTTTAAAATATCATTAATTCAATACTATTCAGTTTTTTTAAATCTGGTTTTTATAAAATAATAATAATAGTAATTTATTATAAATTGACTAATTAAAAAATTTTTCCCAATGAAACCTCTTATCAGCAGCGCGACGGCTGTTCGTCCAACGCCAGCACGCGGCGCCACGCCCTCGACGACGACGACGCCGACGATGGCGACGATCTCTTCACTGGCCCAGTCAACTTCTCGTCCATCTTCAGCAACGGCGCCAGTCTATTCGACGACAAACCCAAAGCGCCGAGCAACTGCCGTCTCGACGACGTCCGCCAAATAATGGCGTCGACCATCTCGCAAGCGCCGCTCCTATCGGAACTCTCGGAAACCGACTCGAGCCCCGAGAGGAGGAGGAGAGCCACAGCTCCGGTAAAAGCCCCTCCGCCACCGGCACCTCCACCGCCTGTCCACAGGAGCAGCAGCAGCAGCTCGGATGACGAAAACGAGGAGAACAGGCCATCCTCCGCCAGCCGGGGTAGGAGTCGGAAGAAGCAGACTGCGCTGTTCAAAGCCTCAGGTGCCAGTAGCAGCAGCAGTAGTCGGAGTAGTAGCCCGGCTACTCCACCCAGGAATCGCTATCCGACTGGTAAGGGTAAACCCATAGTCCCTTGTGGAGGTGGCGGAGGCGGCGGAGGAGGGATCAGCGGACCTCGTCCTCCAAAGCAGGACACGACGGACCGCAATAAAAGCCGGTCCATTAGCCGAGTCTTTTGTAAAGCAGCCAAGAAGCCCGATGAGAAACCTACCTCCGCCAGTCCTATTGTCCCCGTTTTAACGGAAGGGAAGCAACGACCGAGCCTGATGTGCCACCTGAGGCTTGACCAGTTGCTGCGGATACCAGGCAGGACGTCGGCGCCCCCGCACCGGAAGGAAGAGAAGCGGAGGAGACCGTCGTCGTCGTCCGAGAGTAATGCGAACCTGAAGCGGAAGAGAGCGGAAACCCCACCGCCGCCGCCGCCACCGCCACTGGTACCTGCAGCACAAAAGGAAGCCACTCCGCCGGTGGTTAAGGAGGTTGAGAGAGTCGATGCGTCGGACGGGAAGAGGGTCTTTTTCAGCTATTTTGAGAAGAGACCCCCCTCGGCGATGGATGTGGAGGACCGAGATCAGAATCATTACCTGAAAGAAGCCAAAGTTCTGAAACATGCAGCAGACCGACAGGTATCACGTCAATATCACTGAAAGCTGACAAGTTTCTGTTGAAATTTAATTAGTAATTAGTGATGAAAATTTCATAGTCAAATAGATTAATTGAAAGATATTATGTCATTTTATTGATACTTGATTTTGCTAACGTCAAGTATTTGTAAATGCTAATCATTAATACCGCTGTCGTATTTTGGTTCTTGATTGGGTTTTGATATTATCGAAAAAATTATTCACGAACAAGTCAACTTTGGATTTGATATAATTTTTTTACCTAATTACCATAACAGCCGTTAGCTAATGTACTTAATTTTCTTGTTTTTATTATAGGTTTTTAGTTTACTTGTTTTGAGACTTGATTAGTTTCTATAAACTTGAAATAAATTTCGATTTAACTCCCCAAATTACTCGATTTAAGAAGTCTTTTTAATACAGTCATTATGTCGTCATTATACATCTGATTAATATTATAAATCATATAAATAATAATAATAATAATTCTAATCATAATATAGTCATTAATTATGTTGTGATTGTTTTAGACCAAGGATCGGACACTACAGGCCATGCAGTATTTGGAAGCCGTTTTGTACTTTATCCTGACGGGCCACGCCATGGAGAACGACCGGGTCACCGAGAAGGCGGCCTTCCCCATGTACAGGGACACGCTGAACCTGATCAAATTCATCTCGTCCAAATTCCGGCCCGGTTCGCCACAGTCGAGCGTCGACGTCAAACTGTCGATCCTGTCGCTCCGCTGTCAGGCCGTCCTCTATCTTCTCCTCTTCAAAGTGAGAAGACCCGAGGTCAGAGAGTTCCAAAAGGTCCTCGGCGACTATTTCCAAAAGGTAAATTGTTCGGTGTTTCAGTCAAGCTCAGTTGAACTCGGATATCATGTATAACCATCATTAGTAGTGTTTGACGTGTCCTATCAAAGATGCAAGTATAATGGATATCTTAAATTGAACATTGTGTAATTTAGTCAAAAATATTAGATTCTACTCACGCAGTATAGCAAATAAAGTTCAATATCGGTACTTGGTTTATTGATATATTAGATCTTTCGTTTGATATCGTATCATCGTCATCGAAATAGCAATACAATCGTAGATATCACTTGAAATATCCAGATGAGTATAAGGAGTATCGATACCGTTTGATACACCCGTTACAAAGCAACCCAGCTTGATATAATCGTGTTAATATCATCAATTACAGGCCAGTGCAACAGTGCCGTCTGGTGGCAATACCTCCCTGCAGGACACTCATTTGGCCTTAACCGGGAACGCGGCCAGCGGACAGAGCTGCTACCGGTCGACGGGCACGCCTTCCCCGCTGTCACCGACCCCGTCGCCGGCCGGTTCCATCGGCTCCGTCGGCAGCCAGTCGTCCGGGTACAGCAGCGGCGAACTGGGCGGTCCCAACAGCGGCGGACGACCGGCGGTGGCCGGCGGTGGAGCAGCAGCGGCGGCGGCGACGGTGGCCCCGTGCGTTTCAGTGCCACTGGGACTGCATATTGTTATGCAGAAGCAGAACCAGTATTTTAACTACCTGTGCACTTGCCATGAGCTGTGGGAGCAGGCCGATCTCTTGGTGGTCAAAGCCCAAGTTCAAGGTATTGCATATCCGATATACCTGACTCGCTAATCTATTTACTAGTACATAGTTGACGTTGGGGTTTTAATGTATTGTATTATTAATATTTGTAGTCTTATATATTTATATTTTATTATTATTATTACTATTATTTTAAGCGTTATGATTTTTTTTTATCCGCAGATTTCTTTATTGGTCTGGACCGTCAGTGCGGGCCTCTGACCCTCCACAGTTCGGTTCGTGACCTGGTCCGTTACGTCAGAACGGGCGTGCAGTGCTTACGGGAAGCCTATACAGCTCGGTAGTCTCTCCCGACCCCTCTGTGTAACCGGACTACCCTTATTATCGGTTAAACATAAAAAAAGAGGATAAACACGAAAAGAATAGGTTGTGCCTTTTTCAGAGTGTCATTGTCACCCCTCCTCCCGTTCCCCCCATATGTCGCTGCATAATCTCTTTTCAAGTCGGCATCTTTAAATTTGAAAAAAAAATGATTTATTTATGCATTCGTCTCGGAAAAAATGAATTTTTCTCTCTCATAAGAAATGACTTATTATTAAAGTAAAAGAAAGAGCATTTATATATTTGATTGTGGTGGTGTTTTTTGGCCTCCCCTTTTCCTCGCGTGCTTTATCTATGAAAAGATGAAAATTTTGGCAAATATTTTATCAACGCAATTCACTCAATTTACTTGTTTTTTTTGCGCTCCCCCCTGTGTGCATGTTTGTAACGAGCTGGGAAAACGAGATTTTTTGTCTTTTGTAATTTATATTATATGAAAAAAATGGAATTCCATATACAATGATGCTTGCCTTTAACTATTGTTATATTATCAACAGCGGCAAAGATTTATTGTGTGTACAAAAAAAACAGTGATGAAAATAATCTTGCATAATAAGTGTGTGGGATTTATTGTTCCGATTTCTCTTTATTTCCTACGAATTTTTGAAAAAAATATACTCGTTGATAAAATTTGGTTATTTGTTGTTAATTTATGGAAATAATCAAATCAAGTAATCTGGAAATATTAGTACTGTCCCAGTATGAATCCAATTTGTTCCGACAGCACACTAATGTCTTACTTAACACTAGTCAGATGTAATCCATGCATAAGCGCAAAGTGAGTTACTTGGCACTAGTGGCTGAATTCGTTTTAAACAGGTACTTTCTTGTTAAATTTAGTGCTAACTAATTCTGTGTTGAAGTAGTATTTTGAATTTAAAATTACTAAAATGTAAAAGATTACAAATAATTTTAGTAATACAAATTAAAAGAAAAAGAGTGAATAACAGAGCATCAGGCGAACAGAACCAAAACAAACTTAGAAGTCAAGTCATGGCGATAACAACAACAACCGCTTTCTCATTACTCTTTGCGGTTTTCTGTTGTTTTTACCGCGAAACCAAGGGCTATGAATGGAAAACGCTGCATTACAAACAACCTGTAACTGACGTTCGTTTAAATTGACCCAATAATATCCAAAAAATTCAGGTCGAGCCGAAAATTTTACTGAACTCGACTGGGTATTTGGATTTAATTTCACGACTCGACTTAATTTCAACCCAACATCATCAATCTGTCGCAAACCCAACATCAAAACGAGCTGAATCTGATATAAATAGTAATTGCTGCTGTCTTACAATAGGTCGATCACTTCAGTTTCGCCAACCAAGACACCTACGACCAACGCTATCTAGTCAACGACACCTACTGGAAGAGCAACGGCGCCCCGATCTTCCTCTACACGGGCAATGAGGGCGACATCAAGTGGTTTGCTCAGAACACGGTTCGTCGTTTCTCCCGTCATAGCACATCTATAGTACTGTCATTAATGTTGTCCGTCTTTCAAAATAGGGTTTCATGTGGGACATTGCCCCCGAGTTCGGCGCCCTTCTCGTCTTCGCCGAGCACCGTTACTACGGAGAATCACTGCCGTACGGAAACAAGTCGTACTCGGTAAACGACCGATCCAACGAAGTTTGGCTGACACAGTTTAGTTTCAACTTGATTTTTTTTCTTTCTCAAGGATATTAAGTACTTGGGTTACCTCTCGTCGGAACAAGCTTTAGCCGATTTCGCCGAGCTGGTTCAGTACGTGAAGGAGACGACACCTGGAGCCCGGCAGAGCCCCGTCATCGCTTTCGGAGGTGCCGCTTCCGTCAATATGAAACACGATAGCCACCGCGGAGTTAATGGGCTACATTCCCGATATAAAGACTTTAATAAATTCCGTAGATTTGTTTATTCTTACGTTATTATCAATATTGCTTTCTTAATATTTGAAATTTATTAGTAGTTTCTGATTTTTTAAACTGGATTTTAATTAAAAGTATTAATATCAAACCTTTACATTAAACACCCAAATCTGCACTTAAAGTTTCAATTAGAAATCACAAGTTTAAATTACAAATGTAATTATAAAAATTATAATTTAAAAATGCATGTCCGATTCGGTGGCTGTCGTCAAAATTTTTTCAAATATTGCCTCGAGACTATTAATATTGATTCATTTATTTTACGTAAATATGAATTTATTAATTGGCAGGATCGTATGGAGGAATGCTATCGGCATGGATGCGTGTTAAGTACCCGCATATCGTAACCGGGTAAATGCAGGTTTCCCTTTGCCATCTTATCGGTGTCTACAGTTACACAATTTCCGCTCGGCTATTTTAGTTGTTTCTCTTTTAAATTTAACCATCATAAGTAAATTTTAAATCTGTAATGTTTAGAAAAAACTAAAAGTTAAAAGATCGAACTTTTTTTGTTTGTTGTTAGGGCTATTGCAGCCTCGGCGCCAATTTTACAGTTCAGCGGGCTCACCCCGTGCAACGCGTTCGGCCGAGTGGTTACTGCTGACTTTGCTGCCGCTTCCAAGGAGTGCGCCAACTCGATCCGCCGCTCGTGGAAGGCTATCGACAGCGTCACATCCACTGGTTCCTTAAAACAACTTATTTCAATGAAAAATAGTCAATAAATTAAACTAATTAAAACATTTTAGTAATTAGAAAACTAATAACTAAAAATAAAATAAATGATTGACTTAAGCTTGTCATTTTTTTTTATAGAGGACGGCCGAAAATGGCTCCAGACATCATGGAACCTCTGCTCCGAACTCAAGGTTGACAATCTGAAGGACCTTCGCGAGTGGCTGAAGAACGTCTGGACCAATCTGGCCATGGTCGATTACCCGTACGAGGCCAACTTTCTGGAACCGTTACCGGCTTACCCGGTGACCGAGGTCTGCAGGAAGCTGACCAATTCCAGTCTGGACGATAAGCCGCTTTTGGAGCAGATCTTCCAGGGACTGACTGTTTACTATAACTACACTGGTCAGGCCAAGTGCGTCGATATTCAGCAGCAGGCGGATCAGTCGCTGGGAGATATGGGATGGGATTTCCAGGTACTTATATATCTCGACTGGCTCGGGTTTCTACAACTTTTAATCTCAGTAACGATTAATTCAAAGCTATGGATTGTGTGCAATAGGTGATAGATAGATAGATAGATAGGATGGATGGATGGATGGATGGATGGATGGATGGTTGGATGGATGGATGGATGGTTGGATGGATGGTTGGATGGATGGATGAATGGATAGAATGGGTAGATAGGTAGTATCTATCTATATCTATGTAGCTAGCTAGGTAGTGGATGGATAGATGGATGGATTGATGGATAGGATGGGGATGGATAGATGGATGGATAGATGGATGGATAGATAGATAGATAGATAGATAGATAGATAGATAGATAGATAGAGATAGAGATAGAGAGATAGAGAGATAGATAGGATGGATGGATGGATGAATAGGACGGATGGATGGATAGATTTATGGATGAATGGACATATAGATAGATAGATAGATAGATGGATTGAAATCTAGGATGGATGAATGGATAGATAGACACATAATAGGGAGAATCTATCTATCTATCTATCTAGGGAGCTAGCTAAAGTTTTCGGTTACCTAATCAACCGCTTGTTCAACGTGCAGGCCTGCAGTGAAATGGTGATGCCGTTCTGCTACGACGGCGTCAACGACTTTTTCGCGCCGGAAGAATGGGACCTGGACAGGTACTCGGACGATTGCTTCAAACGCTGGAAAGTTCGTCCCAGGGCAGCCATGGCTCCGCTCATCTACGGAGGCCGGAACATCAGCGCTTCGTCCAATATCGTCTTTAGCAACGGACTGCTGGATCCTTGGTCCACTGGAGGGGTTACCCAGACCCTGTCCGACTCGCTGGTCGCCGTCATTATCCCCGAAGGAGCTCATCATCTTGACTTGAGGGCGGCCAATGCCAAGGATCCGGCCTCGGTGATCAAGGCTCGAGCCCTGGAGAAGAAGTTTATCCGCAAGTGGATCCTGCAGGAGCGACAGAATAAAACCGGTCGTAGACCTCCTTTGATTCTCGGGTAAAACCTAATCTACTTCAAAGAGACTGACATACTCTTGTGAGATTTCTGCGCATTTTAATTTTCCCCCTATATTTAGAGTTTTCAGTTTTGCGATGAGATCATAGAATGCCATCATAATACAGACTGCAATAATAAAGATAAACAATGAATATTAGTCCAAATGTTTTTGTTTTGATGGAATGAATCATAATTTATAATAAATGAAGTTAGATACGTATTCAGTTTTCAAAAGTAGTTGTCATCCAGTTAAAAGGTATACTTTACAAACATGTAAAAGACAACAACAGAAGTCGTTTCATCTAGTGCAAGATACTCTTTGTTTAGAAGAGTGCGACAGGATTAGTTGACATCCACTTTACAAGCAAGCAGAAGGCTATGACACAAGTAGTTGTCACTGAGTCTAAGTTCTTTACAAACTAATAGAACACTACAATATTAGAAATTGTCAGTAAGTGCAAGTTACTTGACAAACGACTAGAAGAGGGCGACAAAACTAGTTGTCGTCCAGTAAAAACTACTTTTACGAACTAGTAGAAGATTATGACAGAAGTAGTTATCATCTAGTGCAAAGTAGCGTCAGAAACAAGAGAAATTACCTTTAAATTACCTTAAATTTATAGATAAATCTATATTACCTTCTTTTATGATCCTTGTTGGTATCAGTCATCATATTTACGTTATTATGCTACAGTCGTTTCACCATCTAGTTGAAATAACATGCTGATTAAAAAAACTTACAATGTGATTCTTTTGTTACGTCAGAAAGTTCATCGTTCAAAACTTTGTCACTGAGTAGCGGGTGCTCTGACAATCTTACGTTACGCTTCGGTGAAATATTTCCTTGGTGGGACCATTGGCGCCGCAGCGAAGGGAACTGGCTGTAAATATACGACCCGAGAAGAGTCGTTCATCTTGCGAATGTCAGACATCGCTTCGCTTCGCCAAAACTTCCCCAGTATTCCCTAAATTGAGTAAGAAGCATTGTCGTCCAGATAGATAGATAGATAGATAAATAGATAGATGGATGGATGGATGGATGGATGGATGGATGGATGGATGGATGGGTGGATGGGTGGATGGGTGAATGGGTGGGTGGATGAACGGACGAATGGATGGATGGATGGATATATGGATAGATAGATAGATGGATAGATGGATAGATAGATAGATAGATAGATGGACAGATAGATAGATGGATAGATAGATGGATAGATCGATGGATTTCGAAAGATATATAGATAGAATAGATAGATAGACAGGTAGATAGATAGCCAGGTAGATAGATAGACAGATAGCTGGATATAGACAGATGGATAGATGGATAGATAGATGGATAGATAGATGGATAGATAGATGGATAGATAGATAGATAGATGGATAAATCGATGGATTTCGAAAGATATATAGATAGAAAGATAGATAGATAGACAGGTAGATAGATAGCCAGGTAGATAGATAGACAGATAGGTGGATATAGACAGATAGATCGATAGATACATAAATAGATTAGTATAGATAGATTGATAGATGGATAGGTAGATAGATAGATAGTAAATCGATAGTTGGATATTTTGAAAACAATCGCTCAAAAACAGATAAGTTGTCAACTCGTAAACATCAACATCATCTACAATCCAATGATTATGGTCTACGAGACCGTTCTGAGCAGGTTCCTTTTTTCTAGTAATCAGTGAAATAGTGTGACGTAATCGGATATAAAATACCGCTCGCTTTTAACGTGGAAGATTCAGGTAGAAACGTTTAGAGAAGTCTGCCAGTTTATCGATTTACTGTTGGGTCTACGTTGACATCAGCTTCGCTGGGGGATTTCCAAGCTGGCGACCGAGCAAAAAACGCTGAAAACAGTCTTATACGCAAACGTTGCCGTCGAGGTAACAGCTGGATACTTTTAAACCCCGCCAAGAGCTCTTGCTGATCTTTGTGTCACGAACCCTTGTCTTGCTTGACAATCCAATAGTTGCCTTCCGTGTTGAATTTCTGCCCGGGCTGCATTGAAAACAAAAGTATTATTTAATAGATTTGTATTTGATACGTAATAGTTCTATCAGTCTGTTTGACTCGTGTTATATTCTGATGAACAGATATGTATTCTGTCTCTTCGTTCAGCCTATTGAACTATTTAATGAACTGCCGGTCTACTGATCTACCTTTCTACCAACATATATCTATCTCTCTGCCTGTCTGTCTATCTATCTGTCTATCTAGCTATCCCTCTGTCGATCTGTCTATCTATCTACCTGTCTATCTATCTGTCTGTCTATCTGTCTGTCTATCTGTCTGTCTCTCTATCCATCTGTCTGTTTATCTATCTATCTATCTATCTATCTATCTATCTATCTATCTATCTATCTATCTATCTATCTATCTATCTATCTATCTATCTATCTATCTATCCCTCTGTCGATCTGTCTATCTATCTATCTGTCTATCTATCTACCTACCTATCTATCTATCTATCTATCTGTCTGTCGATCTGTCTATCTATCTACCTGTCTATCTATCTGTCTGTCTATCTGTCTGTCTATCTGTCTGTCTCTCTATCCATCTGTCTGTTTATCTATCTATCTATCTATCTATCCCTCTGTCGATCTGTCTATCTATCTATCTGTCTATCTATCTACCTACCTACCTATATCTATCTATATATCTATCTATCTATCTATCTATCTATCTGTCTGTCTATCTATCTCTATCTATCTCTATCTGTATATCTGTCTACCAATCTATCTATCTGTCTGTCTATCTATCTCTCTATCTATCTCTATCTGTATATCTGTCTACCAATCTATCTATCTATCTATCTCTCTATCTACCCATCTGTCAATCTGTTTGTCTCTCTACCCATCTGTCAGTCTGTCTATCTATCTATGTATCTATGTATCTATCTATCTATCTATCTGTCTACCTACCTACTACTTACCTACCTATCTCTACCTATATATCCAATTATCAATCATCTGTCTTCTACCTGGCTGTCTGTTTACTTCATACTTCATATCAACCTTCGTAGTTCTAGTTGTCTATTTGACCAAAAAACATTCAATACCGTTTGTTACGTAACAGATAACGCTCTTGATATCGTACACTCACATTGCTAAACCAATTCACTCGTTCGGGGCATTTAAAGTAAAACAGTAGAAAAAAAAAACAATGAAAAAATTAATAGTCCGCGGTACAACGGGGTTCGGTATAGAGAAAAGGGAGAAGAACGAATCACGTGCACGTCTCTTGAAAGTGCAATAAACACAGCCTTTAAAGGAAACACAATGTACGGTGCACACACGAAGGCTAGAATATCTATCGACTAGTTTCTATCGAGAGGGGAAATTATTAGAGCAGATGCAACGTTTCTGGTTTTCGTTGAGAATTCAGAAGATGAATTTCGAATAGAATTCTTATACCGTAGAATCTTGGGTACGTTTTCCTAGGTCTCGTTCTAGGATCCTAGACTAGAGTAGCTGTGTCAACCTTCACTGGCACGGTAATCCTACACGCACTGAAAGCTATACTTGGGAGAACCGGATTCATTGGTAATTCACTTTTAAACATCACTTGGATATCAGATACTTTTCTTAATATCAAGCCGTTTTTTTTTTCAAAGTAAACCCAACGAAACTGAAGACAGCATTTCGTAGGATGGATAGGTAGATAGATAGATAGATAGATAGATAGATAGATAGATAGATAGATAGGTAGATAGATAGACAGATAGATAGATAGATAGATAGATTAGATAGATAGATAGATAGATAGATAGACAGATAGATAGATAGATAGACAGACAGACAGACAGATAGATAGATAGGTAGGTAAGTAGGTAGGTAGATAGATAGATAGACGGATAGACGGATAGATAGATAGATAGATAGATAGATAGATAGATAGATAGATAGATAGATAAATAGATAGATAGATAGATAGATAGACAGGTGGATAGATATATAGGTAAATAGATAGACAGATAGATAGATAGATAGATAAGACACGAGTATGTCATTGTTTCCAAAGCGACGAGTATGGTTGGTAACTGGAAAAGGCTATAGCGCGGGTGGGACACGCTTCGCGTAAAGCGGTTTTCATGGGAAACAAATGAAGACCGCATTCCGCTTGGCACTGTAGAATACCAAGTAAGACGAGGTTCTTTTTCTTTTTGAGTTTGATTTGCGCAGAAGAGGAAAACTAACGGGACACTGTAGAATGTATTGGAGCGGAATGATGACGTTATTGAGAGGGACCGGCATAAGTGGGAAGCCCGCGTTCCAGACTGACGTTATATGGTGCTTGGCCAAGAAATAAGGGGCGCATTGCAGTAACGAGCGACATTTACCCGATAAGAAAGTTGTTTTACAATGGAGGAAGATGGAAAGAAGAGCTTGCGATGGCAACGGGAAAAACCTTCTCCATGGATGAATTTCTCAACGGGAAACTTCCATTAGAAGCTGAACCCCCACAGAGAAGTAATTTCCGTAACGGTAGGGAGCTCCTCTTCCTCACAAAGATCTACCCGGTCCCCGATTTTCTCGGTCTGTGAGAAGACCCTCAATATTAAATAGACATCAATGATGTAACGCGTTTGATGCGTCAATTGGAAAGAGAAAAAAAGCTTCGAAGGGAAAATAAATTTATCAGGCATTCTGTATTGGTTCAGCAACAGTATAGTAAGTAACTGATTTGAAACGCAATATTAGAAAAAAGGTAAGCACGCAAGCGCTCTGTTTATAATTAATAGATGGTTTAGGCTGATAGTATAGTTAGGTAGGTGGATTGGATGAGAAATAGATATGTAAGTATCCAGATAGAATAGGTATATAAATATAGAAATAGAAAGATAGAAAGATAGAAAGATAGATAGATGGATACATAGATAGATAGATAGATAGATAGATACATAGATTGATCGACAGACAGACCGACAGACAGACAAAGATATTGGCTTATAGATATAGATAGATAGATAGACTCATAGACAGATGGATGGATAGATGGACAGATAGATAGATAGATAGATAGATAGACAGATAGATAGATAGATAGATAGATAGATAGATCGATCGATCGATAGATAGATAGATAGATAGATAGATACATAGATTGATCGACAGACAGACAGACAAAGATATTGGCTTATAGATATAGATAGATAGATAGATAGATAGATAGATCGGCAGACGGACAGACAGACAAACAGTCAGACAGACAGAAAGACAGACAGAGAGATGGATAGATAGATATATATATATATATAGATAGATACATGGATAGATAGATAAAACTAAACCTTTTTTTTGACCTCGTTCACTGTCCACCACACAAAGCATCAAGTTTACTCTTTAGCAGGCGAGAAAAGGGGTCATTTGGGATTTTACAACGCAAAACTATGCTTTCAGTGCTTGCGACATGCGATTTATGGACCCAATACAACATTTAGCCGCTTTCTTGTCTTCCAGTATTAAGATAAAGTACCTTGCCATTGAGTTGAAACTACAGAAAGGCGTCATCAAAACTGTTTACCGCGCCGGAATAGTATCGTGTGACAAATGGTAGCGAAGCTACCAACATGACCAAATGGGAGTCTTGAAAGCGACTTTGCAAACAAAAAACGTCGGATGTTTTTATTCCTTATAACAGCCGGGATCGCCCAAAGAGCTGATCAGTCGCTGCTCGGCTGCTGCAGCGAGAGGACACGCAGTTGGCTGCTCCGAGCTACCAACTCCTTCTTATTATGGAATAGAAACTACACGTAAGGCTTCTTTAGCTATCTTAATGTAACTGCTCCATTCAATATCTCCCTTCTAAACGAAGGAATCTCTTGTCTCGATTCTGAGGAATCTAACCTGGCTAAGAATCTTTCCCTTCTTCTTCCATTGTACATTACGAAGAACGCCTTTCTAATGAATCTAGGAAAAGAAGAAAGCATAAGTTAATTTACTACAGGATACGGTATGAGCCCAAGAGCTCTTTGTCTTGGCCAAAGAGAGAAAAGGAAATCAATTGATCAAAGTGCTGCCCTTGATGCAATTTGCCAAAGAGAGTACGTTTTCGTCTAGTGCACAAGGTTCATCGTTGTACGTTAGAGACAAATTGACGTTTATACCTGTACCTGAACCACATATTTGAACCTAAAGGACAAAGCTGTGGTAAGATTTTACCGAAGGGTAGTTTAGGTAAGAAACCTATTTGTTGTTGGTGATGATACTGTTACTATCTAGCAAGGTACGTATGTAGGAGTCTGTGTGTTTATCTATCTGTCTATGCGTCCTATCCATCTTTATATCTGTACATGGTATTTATCTATCTATCCGTCTAATTATCTATCTATCTATCTAACTATCTATCTATCTATCTATCTGTCTGTCTGTCTATCTGTCTGTTTGTCTGTCTGTCTGTCTGTCTGTCTGTCTGTTTGTCTTCTGTCTGTCTATCTATCTGTCCTTCTATCTATCTAGCTATCTATCTATCTGCCTGTCTATCTATCTATCTATCTATCTATCCGTCTACCTCTCTACCTACCTAGCTACCTACCTACATTTCCAGCTATCCATTTATCAATCCATTGATTTCAATCACGATTAGGCATACACTAATTCATTCTTTATTGTGAAGTTTCCACTCTCTCTCTCTTAGTGCTGGTAGTTTATTCTTCGACGCTTTTAGCGAACATTTGTTTGGTTCTCACCGTTATATCCAGTAATTGCTCTCGCAACTGTATAGAACGAGAGAAAGAAGGAAAAAAAAGATCTTGGCAATGGCTGGGACTGCAGTTTGTTTTCCCGCCAGTGCCTAATTAGTTGCAGTCTTGTATACCAATATCGATTTCTGGCCTTTCATCTTTTATAGAAAACATCGCCATGTTTTCAACGAATCCCCTGTATTACCTTTTGCGTTTTGAAAACACGAAACATCGAAGTAGTCTTTGTTCAGTATTTCCCTTTTTGCGTATAATCCCAGTTGTTGGCCCTTTGTCCGTTGTATAATTCATGAAGCGTCTGCGACTGATTGAAAGCAAGCAAAACTAGGCCGGCGGATTAAAATAACATCAACAAAAGCCGGAGAAAAACACTAGCGGGGCAAGGCGACAGTCCTTCATCTTTTAATCATCTTTGGGTATTGAAGAAGAAGAGCCTGAAAGCTAAATCTCATATATGATGAAAGGAAAACATGGGATTATGAGAAAGGCAAAGGATTCCTATCGCCTTCCTAGGAAACAGTTCCGCCATTAGTGTGTAAATGAGATAAGTAGGATACTTGCTCAAGTCTTTAAAAATTGTATATACTTAACTGTCTATCTATCTATCTATCTATCTATCTATCTATCTATCTATCTATCTATCTATCTATCTATCTATCTATCTATCTATCTATCTATCTATCTATCTATCTATCTGTCTATCTATCTATCTGTCTATCTATCTA